>JAACNH010002022.1:0-48714 GCA_019447015.1 Hymenochirus boettgeri
TGTGTAGTCCAACCCTTTTAGCCTAACCGTGATCCCTACCTTACAATTGATCCAAAGGATGGCTGACTTCAAATGGCAATCGGAAAGGATCCCTGGATAAACCACAACTGTATTAATGGCAGTAAGTTTTAATATATTTAATGTTAGAAAGGTATCCAACCCACTCTTGAAAGAGGTAAATATTGGGGTCTGAACGTTCAACAGTGAACGTTCGTCGGCCTCGTGATCATTCGGAAATGCACTACACACAGTAACAAGAAAGAGACAATACCATTGGAATCCAACGGTACCGTCCATTTCTCTTTACTGTGTGTACCCCCACCTTAGGCTTAGAACCTGTTGGTGGTTAAATTAAATCTTATTATAATATCTATGTTAAGAAGACTGAGATAGATTGTCTTTTATAACATCCTCAATAAAAAAAAACCTGCATGCTTCTATCATGTAAATATGGACCCAAATTTCTGAGGAATGTTTATAACATATTGCCCTGCACAGCTGCCACATTTTCAGGCTAACAGCTGTAAATAGGGTAGCATGACCTGAAGACCGGAATTTTAGGGTTAAGGTTCTGGATAAATTGACCTTTTAGTCTCGGGGAAACTAGCCTCAAAGCTCCTAAAAGGACATTTGCTGAACTTATTGTTTTTAATTATCCATAGAGAAGGGCAGGGTTTAAAAGCAGCATTACAAGGAGAATAAAATTGGATGTGCACCAGACCTCTATTTTGCTTGTGAAGGTTCTCATTCATCCAGGTCATATCTGTTGTATTCAATTAGATCACACATGTCAAACTCAAGGCCCGCGGGCCGAATCTTGCCCTTCTGGCTGTTGTTTGTGGCCCCCAGTGACTGTACAGAATCCAAGATGGCCGCTATCCATTTGTGCAGTCCCAAGTAGTGGCGTAAATATAGATCTGCCTTCTAGATACCGCAATCATCCATAGGCAGAGGTCCCAGTCGAAAAGAGTGTGCTTCACACCCATTCTCTGCCAAGAACCAGCACTAGGCACAAGCATGACAGAGTCCCAATCCTGTATCTAAAAAAAAAATTCGTCCCACCACTTTGTCTGTCCTTTTGATTTTGGCCCCTTATGTTATTGAGTTTGACACCCCTGAATTAGATCAACTGGACTTGAAGTTTAGTTCTTGAAGACGTTTCGCTAGTCATCCGACTGGCTTTCTCAATTCAGAATGACTTGTACAAGAATCTGTGGCAATTATGTACCCTGGAAAATCCCAATTAGCATATCACAGCCAGGTGTTAAGGGAGTGATTGGATAGTGGCTAAGAGGTGTTATAGGAACGCCCAGAGTAAGGTGTCAAAACAGCATTGTACATGGCAGACAGTTGGTGTTGAACCCCCCCACCTCTATTTAGGCTTGATTTCTTTATTTTCACATAAATGGCCTCCTTAACACCTCTCTTGAAACAGTCACGTTCCTTTGCCAATATGTTAACATTACAATCTTCAAAGGTATGTCCTTTATTCTTAAAGGAACACTAAACACATTAAAATGACTAAGTGCCATTCGTTTCTATTATTCACAGGAATTGGCACGCATGCGCCTAAGATAGGGCGCGTGGTCGGGACAGAGCGGCTGTCAGAGACTGAGCGGCTGCGAGTGGAGCGGCGGGTAAGGTAAGTTCCTGGTCCCCCGATCGTCCTATTATTCACAGGGAGGTGAGAATAAGCGTTCTCACCTCCCTGTGAATAATAGAAACGAATGGCACTTAGTCATTTTTAAAAAATATTGGAGTTTACAGGTCCTTTAAGATGCAGGTACAAGGCTAAGTACTTACCCAAGGAATTAGCTCTTCTGTGCTGGGCCATATGTTGATGCAGTTGCTGTTTGGTCTCCCCCACATACAAATCAGAGCATTCTTCACTGCACTGCACTTCGTATATGATATTGCTGTTTTGACACCTTACCCTGGGCGTTCCTATAACACCTCTTAGCCACTATCCAATCATGCCCTTAACACCTGGCTGTAATATGCTAATTGGGATTTTCCAGGGTACATAATTGCCACAGATTCTTGTACAAGTCATTCTGAATTGAGAAAGCCAGTCGGATGAAAAGCGAAATGTCTTCAAGAACTAAACTTCAAGTCCAGTTGATCTAATTGAATACAACAGATAGACCTCTATTTTGTGTTTTTTATTATAGTAAATTTATCTCTAGATGCACTCCATAATGTGTCGATGTATATTATTATTATTATTGTGGGTTTAACATCTTAACGTCTTCCGTTGCGCTTTAAAATTACATGTATACATTCACATCAGGCCCTGCCCCGAAGAGCTTACAATCTAAGCACATTTATATGACACATACAGCCAAGCAGGGAAGAACATACAAACTCCCTGCAGATTAGTCCAAATTCAAACTCAGGACTTTAGCACTGCAATACATCAGTGCTAACCACTGAGCCACCATGTTGCCCATATATGAGTCTTTTTGAAAAGATAGCACTCACAGGACTTTGCCGAAAAAAAATTATCTTTATTGCACAAGATGGCCCCAACCCCCATAGTGCATACCACCATATAAAAATATGTATATTAAAATAATATCCTTACTATACGATATTAAAGCTTATCCATACTCGAATCGGCCCTATAGTAACCCAGCTTCCCGGGTCTAAACACATCGTTTGCATCATCACTGAGGCACCACACAGCACTTGTCTAGTCTGTCATCCCAGAACGTACCACCCTCAGTGTGTGAACATACGACACACTTGCCAGTTGGCGTCTACTCATGACTAGTCAGTACATCATGTGAATATGTACAAATATCGAGGAGGATGCAGAACGTGATGGGATCTAATGTGGCCCTATCCTTTGCTAATTTATATATGGAAACCTTTGAGAAAGAACACATTCAGGGCTATGTACCGATAGCCGTTATTGCTCTCTATTGCCTCCACTAGGCTCTCAGTGCAAAGCAAATGAGGTTTTCTCATTGCGAGACTAACAACGCATATCTGCTGGCATTAAAGTTTCTATCTTAAAGAGCCGTTATCAGCTCGGTACACGCTTGAGGCGGTTGCATGACACATTTTTTCCGTACCACCGCAAAAACTTTTAGTTATGTCTTAAAGTCACGTTATCCCTTGGTACATGGCTTAACGTGACATTAAGATGGAAAAAGGTGTTAGTGGCTTTCGGTACATAGCCCTGATTGTTTTCAAGCAGGAGTCAAACATTTTATTATATGGTACATCAATGATATGTTCTTTATTTGGAAAGGGGGATGGAATGCAGCTCATCAATTTGTAGCAGAGATTAATACACTTGATACCACAAAAAATTACAAGAAACCAATATAGAGTTCCTAGATCTTAGAATCTTTAAGTAAGGGAATAAATAAAGTTCTCACAGTGAAAACCCCTTTACGAACTTGAAGCCTCTTCAAGTCTTAAGGGATGCCCATGTGTCCTCTGACATGCCCTATTGGTGAACAATGCCCCAGATATTTTATTGTATGGCCCGTTAATGTATTTATACACAGTAATCATATCCCCACGCAAGCACCTTTTCTGTAGCGTACATAATTGTAACTTATCCAGTCTCTCTTCATATTCAAGCTCCCCCAATCCCCTTATTAATTTAGTTGCCCTTCTCTGAACCCTTTCCATATCAAAGATGTCTTTTTTGTACACAGGATTCAAAAATTGTACTGCATATTCCAAATGAGGCCTTACCAATGCTTTGTAAAGAGGAAGAATAACATTTTCTCCCTTGAATCCATACCTCTGTTTATACAAGACAATACCATGCTGGCTCTAGCTGTTGCTGCATGGCACTGCATGCTACCTTTATGTTTGTTATCCACCAAAACTCCAAAATCCCTTTCCAACAAGAATTCACTTAACACAGAGCCATTTATAGTATAAGCAGCACAAGGATTTTTAAATCCAAAATGCATCAACTTACATTTATCAACATTAAATCTCATCTGCCACTTAGCAGCCCAATTTGACATTCTATTTAGATTCCCCTGCAACGATTGCACATCCTCTGAAGTTTTTAATGGTTGACAAAGTTTTGTGTCATCAGCAAACGCAAAAACCTTGCTGACAATACCCACTTCCAAATCATTAACAAACAGATTAAATAGAAGCGGCCTCAACACAGAACCCTGTGCCACCCCACTTAGCACTTAGTCCATATTGATGAAGTCCCATTAACAAATACTCTCTGCGTCCTATTCATTAACCAATTTTCTATCCATGTACAAATTTGCATCCCCAGCCCAACAGACCTTAGCTTATACATTAGTGACCTATGGGGGGCTGTATCAAAAGGCTTTGTCACAGTCTAAATTTCTACTAACTTCCTCATAAAAGCCAAGCAAGTTAGTTTGACAAGATTTATTCCTCCTTAATCCATGCTAGTTACTTCTTATAATGTAAGTCCTTGAAACATACTCTAAAATGTGTTCCCTTATTAAATTTTTCAATATCTTCCCCACCACTGAAGTTGAACTTACAGGCCTGTAATTACCCGGCTGTGAACGACTACACTTTTTGAATATTGGAATAACATCAGCTTTTTTCCAATCCAAAGGCAAACATCCAGAAATGTGGGAATCTGCAAAAATAAGAAACAATGGCCTAGATAAAACTGAACTTAGCTCCCTAAAGAAGCGAGGAGATTTATTAATATTTACCTTATTTAGTTGTTTCTGTACCATATCCTCAGTTAACCAAAGTGCACTTGCATCTTTAATACCATTATTGGTACATATATGATATCTATACTTCTATAGTGTATACAGAGGGAAAAAACATATTTAAGACATTTGCTTTATCGCCATCCTCCATAACTAATTTATTAGTATTGTATGTATGTATGTATGTATGTTAAACAGGAATTAAAGCCAAATTTAAAAGATGGAATAGATGGGGGAGTAAACGATACGGCAGAAACAATATGGGTGGAACTGTGTACAGAAAGCAAGAAGGTAGGGAAATTAATTGTTGGAGTATGTTATAAGCCGCCAAATGCCGGGGAGGAGGTGGAAATGAATCTACATATGCAGTTGGCGAAGGCTGCTGGTATGGGGCATGTTCTGGTTATGGGGGATTTTAACTACCCTGACATAGATTGGAGTAAGGGAACTGCCAGCACCTCAAAAGGTATAAAGTTCTTAAATTTCCTAAATGAGCATTTTCTTTCACAGATGGTAGAAGCTCCTACTAGACAGAATGCGTTGTTGGATCTGGTGATATCTAATAACCCTGAGCTCATTTTGGAGATGAAGGTAATTGGAAGCTTAGGGAATAGTGACCATGATATAGTGTCATTTAATATAGGTTGCAAAAAACTAAAGTGCACTGGGTTAACAAAAACTTTTAACTTTAGGAAAGCTAATTTTATGCTGTTAAAGGAATCACTCCTGCTCATAGACCGAGGGGAATTGTTTCTAGATAAAGATACAGAGCAGATGTGGACCACTTTTAAAGGGATATTAAACTATTACATTTCTAAATCTGTACCTTTAGGGAACAAGTGTAAAAAAATTAGGTCCTCTCCTGCATGGCTTAATGCTCAGGTAAAAAGGGAAATGGAAAAAAAGAAAAAGGCTTTTAAAATTTTTAAAACAGAGGGAACAGAACAAGCTTACAGGGAGTACAAAAGCTGTAATAAAGAGTGTAAGAAAGCAATTAAACCAGCTAAAATAGAAAATGAAATACGGATTGCCGAACAAAGCAAGTCCAACCCCAAAATGTTTTTTAAGTATATAAATGGTAAAAAGATGAGGACTGAGAATGTGGGACCATTAAATAATGGGGCTGAGGTGGTTGTAGAGGATGCCGAAAAGGCTAATCTGCTAAACAGTTTTTTTACATCGGTTTTTACTGTTGAAAATCCTTGTCCTTACAGTAGGGATTGTAATAAAATGCAGGGAAGAAATGAAGAGTATTCACATTGGCTAACAGAGGATATGGTACGGAAACAATTAGACAAAGTTAATATCAATAATGCCCCAGGACCAGATGAATTGCATCCTCGGATTTTAAAAGAGCTTAGTTCAGTTCTATCTAGACCACTGTTTCTCATCTTTTTAGATTCGCTTTGGTCTGGGGATGTGCCGCTGGATTGGAAAAAAGCCAATGTAATACCAATACTCAAAAAAGGTAGTCGTTCACAGCCTGGTAACTATAGACCGGTAAGCCTAACATCAGTGGTAGGGAAGGTGCTGGAAACTTTCTTACGGGATCATATCCTTGACTTTGTCTCCAGAGCTCATCTTATTAGTAGTAGTCAGCATGGATTTATGAGAAATAGATCATGCCAGACAAATTTAATTGGTTTTTATGAAGAAGCGAGTAAGAAGTTAGATTCAGGCACAGCAGTGGATGTGGTATATTTGGATTTTGCGAAAGCTTTTGATACTGTGCCACATAGGCGACTAATGTATAAACTGAGGACTGTTGGCCTTGAAGAAAACATTTGTTCATGGATAGAGAACTGGTTATTGGATCGCAAACAGAGAGTGGTGGTAAATGGAGCTACATCTATGTGGGCTAAAGTTCTAAGCGGAGTGCCTCAGGGTTCTGTACTGGGGCCGCTTCTGTTTAATCTGTTTATAAATGACTTAGAAGGGGGCACTGAGAGCAAGGTCTCAGTGTTTGCTGATGACACTAAACTATGCAGAGCTTTGGAAACTTCAAGTGATGTGCAAGTGCTGCAAGCAGACCTAGATAGATTATCAAAATGGGCAGCAGAATGGCAGATGAGATTCAATGTTGATAAATGTAAGGTGATGCATTTGGGGTTTAATAATCCCTGTGCCACCTACACCATAAATAACTCTGTGTTGAGTGCATCTGTAATGGAAAAAGATTTGGGGGTTTTGGTTGATAACAGACTTAGCTATAGCAAACAAATGCCAGGTAGCAACGGCTAGAGCTAGCAAGATATTGTCTTGTATAAAGAGGGGAATAGATTCAAGAGAGAAAAATATTATTCTCCCTCTTTACAAGGCACTGGTAAAGCCTCATTTAGAATATGCGGTGCAGTTTTGGAATTTCATATACAAAAGGGACATCTTGGAAATTGAGGCAGTTCAGAGAAGGGCAACTAAATTAATAAGGGGAATGGAGGGGCTTGAATATGCAGGCAGATTAGACAAGTTAGGGCTGTTTACATTGGAGAAGCGACGTTTTCGTGGGGACATGATAACCTTATACAAATATATTAATGGGCCATACAATGAACTCTTTGGTGCACTGTTTACTAATAGGTCATATCAGAGGACTCGTGGACATCCTTTAAGGTTGGAAGAAAAGAAATTTCACCTTCAGGTTAGGAAAGGTTTCTTTACATACATAATACCTTATCCCAGTTGACATTCTGAAGAGCTGCGTTTACCCTGGGAAAATTTGCTTTCCTGAAATGAAAAGTCTTTGTTAACCCATCATACTTTTCCTTTCGATAACATACACCAAACAACACTATTTCACATGGTCACTATTCCCTAAGCCTCCAGCTGCCTTTATATCTTTAATACTCTCCATAATGTTAGCTATTACCAGATCAAACAGAGCTCCTTTTCTAATAGGAACTTCAACCCCCTGTGAGAGAAAATTATCCTGCAGCAAATTCAGGAACTCATCGCCATTTTCTTTGTTGGCAGTTCCACTCCCCCATCAATGTCAGGGTAATTAAACTTGCAGCCCTTACCGACTGCATATGAAGCTGTCTCACCTCTTCTCTGCTAGCATTTGGCAGCTTATAGCAGACACCAACATTGATATTACCCCCTTTCCTGTTGCCTAATTCCACCCATATTGCTTCCACTTTAACATCCATATAGCCAGTTATCTCTTCTTTTAAATTTGGCTTCAATTCTTTTTTAACATAAACACATACTCCTCCCCCTTTGCTTTTTTGTCTGTCCTGCCTAAACAAGGAGTATCCTTCTAAATTTACAGAAATGGTTCACGTGTACCAGTACATAACGTTATATATTTCATCACATGCCCATGTAGCTTGGCATTGGGATGACCACCACCACTTTCTGTGAGAGAATGGCCAACCATAGGGCATCAATTAGAAATGTAATGGAAGGAGAAAAAGGAGAAATAAGTAGTAAATTTGGGGGCATGGCTGTTGCGAGGCCATCTCCCCTAAGGGCCTCAATGAACAGTGGGCTCTGCAGTGTTTTTTTAATGAAAATATGAGGACAGTTTATGGGTTGGATTAGCATTTTCTTATGGGACACAATAGGTCCAAAAGGGTAGGTGCCTATATATTTGGTATACTTGTGTAATGCATCATGTTCTGCGTCCTCCTCCATATTTGTTCATATTCTATACTCTGTCTGACAGTGTCTCGCGATGTACTGAGAAGTTGCTTAGAAACGAGTAGACGCCACCTGTGAAGTGTGTCATGAACATGTATGCACACTAAGGGTGGCCTGTCCTGGGATGACGGGCTAGACAAGCACCATGTGGCGCCTTGTGGATGATGTAAACCATGTGTTTAGACATGGGAAGCCAGGTTACTATAGGCCCAATTGGAATATGGATAAGCTTTGATAAAGGTATCATAAGGATATCATTTTAATGTGAATATTTTTATATGGTGGTATGCACTATGGGGGTTGGGGTGTAGGAGGTTTTAAATAAGAGTATGTGGGTGTTACTTTTCCGAGGATGGCTCCTGTGAGAGCAGAAACGTGTCAAAGTATCTTGTGCAATAAACATTAATCTTTTTCTTCAAAGTCCCGTGAGTGCTATCTTTTCAAACTTCCAAAGAATTTGTAAATATATATATATATACATATATGAGAGAGAGAGAGGCTGCTTCTAAATTATATTTGTAATGCTTTTTAAGCTGTTATTATCTGTTAGTACTTTTGCCTACCTACCATCCCTGCTAAATTGGCCACTCACACAACCAGGTTTTCATTTCTTCTCGTCAATAACCCACAGCTAAAAAATAAAGGAAATTGGGCTGTAAATTAAGAATATATTAAGATTCCCTTAGCAAGCGCTGTATTAGTATTTATTTTGACCACCTACATATTTAGTTAAAAATTCTTTGCTAATGTCTTTTCATTTTTTCATTCCACAAGACTTTATTACCACAAAGGGTGGCTTTTAAAGCAAAATTACAGTCAATTCTGAAACACGCAAGTTTCAGGGGGTAATTAGGGGATAACAACACTTCCTCGTGGGCAAAGTCTTAAAAAGTTGCATGGCTGCTCCCATAAAACATGGCTACTAACTAGAAAACTGAAACAATTGCAATAAACAATAAGCATTAATCAAATTGGTAAAAAATCAAAAATGAGAATGAGCAATAAGCCCACAATACTAATAAGCAGAAATCAGAACAGAAGGAAGTCTCTACACAAACCAATTTCCTATATGCACAGACAATTTTAACATCGTTTATAGGTAACACTGGCTACCACTGCTGTAAAGCTAGTACCATTATCTCTAGTGCTGCCAGGGACAATTAGCTTACCGTAAATATTCTAATCAGCAGCTAGAAAACCAAAAACAAAAAGTAAAATATGCAGGTACCGATTTAACCTCTACATTTTTCTTTTGAAAGAAAAACCAAATACCTCTTGAAGTCCAATGGAATAGGTTCCATGGTTCACAGTTTTCTCAAAAGATTGAAATTCTTGTAAAGCTGTTTGGCTAAATGCCTATAGCCTTCACCAAAGATGATAACTTGAAAAAGATAATTCTATTATCACACCTTTTATTCCTGATTATAATCCAAAAGGAGATTGATCACATCCACATGCTTTCCAAAATACAAAAAAGTACCTTGTTAACCTGCCCTTATAGACACATATAAGAAAGCCCTCCAGATATAACCCACCAAGTATTCTCACAATACCTGCACCTTGTAAGTAGAGATGGACAAACTTTCGAAAGTTACTATATGGAAAGTTTTAAAGTTCGAAAACTGACCCATTAAAGTCAATGGGAGTCAAATAGTTCGAAAAGTTCGAATGTAATACAATTAAAATAAAGTAACTTAATGTAAATGGCTGTGGGACCTGGGAAATGGTCTGGGGAACACATTCGAATATCCAGGACTTTCGAAAACTCAATTTTACTCTCACGCGCGCTACTTTTGAGCTCCCGCGTTCAAACATTCGATATTTATCCCATAAACTACTCGCGGATTCGAGAATTCGATATTTAGTCGCGTATTGGTATAATAGACATTTTACTTGTGGATTCGAGAATTTGGTATTTACTCGCGTATAGGTATAATAGACATTTTACTTGTGGATTCGAGAATTCGATATTTAGTCGCGTATTGGTATAATAGACATTTTACTTGTGGATTCGAGAATTTGGTATTTACTCGCGTATTGGTATAATAGACATTTTACTTGTGGATTTGAGAATTTGGTATTTACTCGTGGATAGGTATAATAGACATTTTACTCGCAGATTCGATATTTACTCGTGTATTGGTATAATAGACATTTTACTCGCAGATTCGATAATTCGATATTTACTTGCGTATTGGTATAATAGACATTTTACTCGCATATTCGCATGCATCGAACGTTCGAACTTTCGATAATTATCGAAAGTCTGGAAAATATCGAAAATAGGGGTCACGGGATAGTTTGAGAAGTCCGAGTCCATTCAAACTCGAATAGTTCGGCTCGGGTTTGAGTTGGAGTTCTAGTCCATCTCTACTTGTAAGCAGCTATCCAGGAACTTTCCAGAAAAAGCTGCATTAGTTCCCCATAAAATGCAATACATGTTGCTGTGTTTAGAGTACTAGGCAGTGACGGCATGTGTAGTTTTATGGGTCTATAACAAGGGTTATCCCTCTTACAGTCAGACTTCCTTTAGCCTTATAGGCCATATATAATGGAATGTTATATCATTATGACTGGGCTGATCTTTTTGTCATCATTCTTTACCCTAATGTTAGCAGTTTGTACTGCTGCTGTGCTCAGTATTATCAGTATAACTGATCATATGTAGGGCCAGCATTAATCTTTTTATAGCACGTTAAAGGACAACTTAACTCTGATTTAGATTTTTTTTAGCAAGCCTTTATATGAATTGTCTAATGTAGTGGGAGTCATGATTATTTTTACCTCCCGATGTTGAGCCAAATGAAAATATTCTGTTGTATAAGCTGCACTTGTGCAATTCCATCTCCCAGCTCTTCTGCTATGTCCCTGATGGTCTTGATCACTTATAAGACACACATAAAGTAGAAGAAGCAGAGAAAGCTAGCAGCCAGTGTGTATAAATACAACATTAAAGGGCATCTCCACCCCCCACAAGTATCAAGTATTGTACACGCAATGTGGTGGGAGGGAGGAGCATAACGCCACTGCGCATGCTAGAAACCAATAGGAGAAACATGTACAAGGTGGTAACGGATTGCACCAGGGAAAGGCTCCAACTCTTTAGTTCCCTAGACTGTATTTCAGCCTTGCAGGAGAACCATAAGCAGCAGAAGAAGAGGAATAATTTAAAGGGCATGTCCACCCCCAAAACTATAATTTCCCCCTCTACTGGCCCCACTCTGTTGCTCATAAAAATCCTTACCTTGCTTCTCCTATAATGTTCCCCCAAAGTCCCAAAAACTGGCCACCAGGAGCCTAGCAGAATCCATATAGGACTCTGCCTCCTGTCTCTCCTCTGGGAGTATTTTGCCCTCCCCCCCTCAGTCTCCCTCCCTCTCCCACCCGTTTTGGTCTCCCTCCCCCTAGCATAAATCACTTTTAATATGTTGTAGGGCTGCCTCCCCCAGCCCCAACCACTATATTATAATTGCCAGAAACTCCCCCAATCTTTACTTACCTCTCCCTCTGGCTGCCTCAGCCAATCACAGACATGGCTGCCGGTTGCGCCCCCTGCTTGCAGTTCCATGCAAGCAGAAGGCTGGGCATTGCGGCGGAGGGTAGAGGGATGGCAAGTAATGATTGTAATAATGCGGTTGGGGCTAGGGAAGGAAGCCCTACAACATATAAAAAAATGTTTAGAAGGGTGGACATACCCTTTAACACTACATTGTGGGCTCAGCATTGGGGCAAATTTCAGTTGGGGGATGGACATGCCCTTTAAAAGATATTCACTATAATGTGGCTCAACATCACAAGGTCAAAAATAATCCCACCTACATCCCATGAGTTAAAATACACAGGTTCCTTACTAGCATATTAAATCCCTTTACCCTTTCAGAGAAAGCCAAGGAATCCCCTTTCTTCATATTTTTACAATTAGCAGTTTTAAAGGCATGCCCACCCTTAAGCCAAAGACTTGTTAGTTATCTGCCCACAACCCTGACTGCTATTTTTACCAGTTTATTACATGCATTTGTAACCAGATATTTAATGATAAGTAATATTCCTTTCTGGCTTATTCACTCTGCTCAATTAGCTTTTAATATGCTTTATCATGCACAGAGGAGGCAATAGGTGAAACAGCAGTCAATCATTGGTTATGATGTAATTTATCACAGCCTAGATTGACTGCAAGGAGGGAGGGGCCAGCTTACTCTGCCAGAATAAAGACAAGAAAAGCGCGATGCACACAGAGGCGCTATCGTCTCTCCCTTGCAATCGCTCGAGTGATGTTACTTTCGCATATCGCCTCCAAAATGGAGTTTCACTGTTGCAGGACTTTAAAACCAACCATTGGCTGTGCAGTTTACTTCCACGTTTTCCTGCCACTGGGCCTCTTGGTGCATCTGGCTGAAAGTATCCTTAAATATCTGGTTAGTAATGCAGGTAATAAAGTGAAAAATATATCAGGTGGGGGCAGGTACTTGACAATTAACCATTTTTGTGGACATGACCAGTAAAGGGCAAATGTGGTTTCCAAACAAGCAAGTATGGGTTAAATATAAACCTGTAATCTTTCCAAAATGGATCACATCTCTGGCAGCAATATGTGAGAAATTATTCTGTAACTAAGAAGGCTTCCATCTTGTTGCCAGTATAACCCACAGCACATGTAGTCTTCAAAGATCCTTGTGAGCATGTGCAACTATTGACCATGCCATCTGACCACACTATTCACCATCTCTATGCAGATGTTTTTTTGTACAGATTTCTCCACACCAATAAGACATTAAAAGCTGCTTGATACTCTGTAGATTTTCCAACCAGCAAGCATTGTAGACACCTTACCAGGAACTGCAAAGATAACTTGTTTCTTGTATGAGAAGCAAATGAATGTGTGGAGATTTTTAAAAAAAAAAACTGTTATACACTACTAAATCTCTGTTCTGTGTCTGAGAGGCAGGATCTGCTTTAACATGATCTGTGGTTAACCAGATATTTGATCTGTAATATGATTGGCTGTCAGCTTCTAGGGGGGCAAGGCTGCAACTTCCTTGTTTTGATCTGCTGTGCACCAGAGAGCATCTGAAGTGTACTGCGACCATGTAGACTTCCAACAAAAGAAATAGGTGGATTATGGGAGCTGACCTCTAGCACCCACAGGTTAATTTTGTGAATCAAACAAAAGCCACAGCAAATGGAGAGAAGTGAGGCAGAGATTGATTTATCCTTTTGCTCTTACTATTCGGACAATGCTGTCTGGTGACTTTAGTTCCCTTAAAATATTTGCAGAAGTTAGTACTCAATAAATGAAAAGTGAACTAAAAAAATAAAGAATTTACTGTAGCTACAATTATTGTAAATTTACAAGTGAGATGAGAACAAGTTTTCCTAATTTCTGGTTTCTTTACTATCAAATCCTCCCAACAGATTCTGCACTGGTATGCTGCCTGTAAGTATCTTAGCAGTGTCTTCAGGCTTATTATTATTATTATTGATTTATATAGCGCCAACATCTTCTGTGGTGCTTTACAATTACATAGTCATACATTACATACAGGGTAATACGTGTTATACAAAGTCATACATATTACATACACAATACATAATATAAGTAAACAGAGTGATGAGTTTCTTACAGCGATACCGTAATACAATAGGAGAGAGGACCCTGCCCAAAGAGCTTACAGTCTAGAGGATATGGGGGTGAGACATAAGGTGACGGGAATCGGTAGGCTGTAAATAGATTGTCAGTGGAGCGTGAAAGGCGGGTTGGATCATATTGGGTAGTAAGAGGGGTAATGTTTATAATCTTCATGTACATGTATGGATTCATAAAGTTAGAACCACATACGCAAACTGACCAACCTCACTGTATGGTGATTGGTCAGAAGGGTTCCCATAAAAGTAATGATTGTATTGGCTCTCTCTACTTAAAGGGAGCCGATAGCAACTCACAGAATGTTTCTGTCACTGCTAACTGAATACAAGGCTAATGGCTGTAGTTCATTGGCATTGTGGTCTATTTGGCACATACACCTTGCTGGTGTTAGGAAAATCCTATCAGATGCCATCAGAACTGACTGGCAGCATTCCAGTGCAGAAACTGATGGGAGGATTCCTAAATACATGGGAAGTAAGTTTGCAATAATCTTTCTTGTACAGAGAGCCATCTTTGTGGATGCCTACATCATTAGTCACTTTGCCTTTAACACTGCCATCTTCATGGAAGAGTATATAAGAGTAAACAGATAAAATAGTGCTAACATTTGTTTAACCTGTTTTCAAAACCTTACCAGTGCTTAACCACAGCGTAAGGCAAAGCCTCCCACCCCCAACCGCAAAAAAAAAAGATAAAACAAAGAAAAATCTTTCTCTCAGCCAATCACAGCTGCGGCTGCCGGTCTGGCCCCCTGCTTGTATTACCGACAGGAAGGGGAGCCAGACAAACGCAAATCAGACGCATGTTGCTCACCCTTTCTGCGATAGCAGATATTGATACATAGTCCCATTTATATTTGCTATTAACCACCTCCATTTTTGCACACAGCAGATCTGTCCTTTCAAGGACAAATTAGCACTATGCTTATGTATGTTTCAAGTCAGTTGACCAGAAGGGCTGGGATAAATTATTGAATAGTTTAGGGCAATGTTAAAAACAAATTCTTATTATTAAACTAGAAGGTTTGTATTACGTTATAATCCCTTCCAAATAGGGACACCTGGCAACCCTGCATCCAGATGACATTCCAGAGGCTGCTCCTCAGCCTTGTTTTTTGTAGCTAAAGTAGGGAGCAAGAAAAAGGAATTGGAAAAATGTTCATGTCCAGTAGGCTCATAAAAGTTAAAAAGTCTAGTTAAACATGGCTGGGGATACCTTACTTGTTGTAGACTCTTTTCCCCAGACATGGGTGGGGGGTTTCTTTTGTCCATTAATCCCCACTGATTTAGTGTATCGTATCCTTCCTTCAAGTTTGTTATAGTGTTGCTCCATTTCATAGAAGTAGTTTTGTTGGAAAGCCCCATCTGTATATTTGTAATCAGTAGTAGATCTTTTCTCTGTAATACTCAGAGAGATCTGGGTATAATTGTTCTGGTATGGAGATGAGAAGTTTTTGAATTTGCTGCTCCCATGATTGCTGTTTTTGTTGTAAAATCCATCATTTGACCAATACGTCCCTTGCGGCTGATTTTGAAGCAAATAGTTTTCTAATAGTGCCCGTTGTGTCATTGATCTTTTCCATTGAGTCTTCCTTCTTCCTGTGTATTGGGGGGCAGCTGGGCCACATGGTCTGCTTTGTTTTTTAGTGGTATGGGTGTAGTTGAGGAGAGGTTCAATGTGAAGTTGGCGCCATCTTGGATTTCGTCCGCGCTTCGTACGTTTCTTTATGTTTGTTTTTGTTGCTGTGGGCCATATGTCAGCTGTACGTGTGATACTGCTTTAGTTGTTATGTTTTGGGGCCCCAGACCAGCTTAAACCACGCTGTGTGAGCCTTTGTTGCATTGAGCTACTCTAATGTGCAGCCAATCCGTGTTGCGTGCCTGGCTCCGCCTCCCCCACCGCAACCCCTTTTTAAAAAGCTGCAAACATCTGTTGCATTTACTGTAATAGGTATATGTACCTGCTCCAACTTACATACAAATTCAACTTAAACACAAACCTACAGAACCTGGTTCATAACCCAGGGACTGCCTGTATAGATATCCATGGATGCAAATGAGGGACGTTATTACAAGAAATGTTTTATTTCCTAGACAGGAACCACAGCAGCAAAGAAGAAAGTTATTAAATTAGTTACATGAACAATTCCTGGCGCCGGCACCTGTGACTTCTACTAGAATAGTTGCCCTCTCCTGCCTGCTCCCTCTGATTAAGTGATCTCTAAAAATCTAGTATTATCCATGTTAAGGTAATGGAAAGCCTAGGGAAATACACCGTTTCATAGTTCTATTTCATGTAATAAAAAAAAAACACAATGTACTCTGGGTGAACCATGGCACTAGGGATGGCCGAACTTTCGAAAATTCGGTCAGGTTCGAACTATTTAAAAAGTTCAAAGTTCGAAAACCGACCCATTAAAGTCAATGGGAGGCAAATAGTTTGAAAAGTTCGAATAAAATACAACTAAAATATCTATGGTAACATAAGGAAAATGGCTGTGGGACCTGGGAAATGGTCTGGGGAAAACATTGGAATATCCAGGACTTACGAAAAATTGATTTTACTCAGACGCATGCTACTTTCGAGTTCTCGCGTTTGAACATTCGAACATACCATGGAACGACTCGCGGATTCGATAATTCAATATTTACTCGCGTATAGGTTTAATAGACCTTTGACTCGCGGATTCGATCCTCGCGTATTGTTTTAAAGGACATTTTACTCGCGGATTCTGTATTTACTCGCGTATAGGTATAATGGACATTTTACTCGCATATTCGATATTTACTCGTAGTTACATGGACATTTTACTCGCATATTCGTTTATTCAGTATTTACTCGTGTATTGGTATATATAGACATTTTACTTGCATATTCGATTTTTCTGCATTCGATTTTATCCCCTCTTCCCATTGTCTTCTATATGCAATCCGGGATCTAAATTTGAGCCTGGAAAGTTGGTGTAGCCATTCCACTATTACTTTTCCTAACAGAAAACATGGCCACCATGCAATGGCAGCGTCTAATGGTGGAATATCTCGCCCGGCGGGGGTATGATGGAATGCCAATCGGCACCCCCAACATAAAGGAGCGCAAACGGCGCATAATACGCCACCTGCAGAATAAACTGCAGATGCAGTTTCGCATTGATCTGACCACCTCTCAACTCCAAAAGAGGTGGTCAGATCTCAAGCGGCAGCGGCGGAACTACGTCCAGGACATCCAGCAGAATGGCCAAGGCAAGTATCACATTTATATATTAAATTTTGTCTGTGATTGAGTTGTATAAAACACCACCTTTTGCACCACTAATCAGGCGGTTCTGCAGCAGATCTTTCTGACAAGCTCTGTATAACTACTATATGAAGTTACTGCACTTTTCTTGTTACTTTTATAGCACTTGTGATTGGCGATAGCGCTTCGCAATTTCGCAAACCGCCACAAACGATTGCGGGGCCTTTAGTGCTTTTAGTATAGTATTTGAGGTTGAATAAAGACATACGTCCATCCAGTCCGACCCATCTAGCAATATCCTCATTTCCTGCCTAACTGTTGATCCAGAGGAAGGCAAAAAAAAACCACCAAATTTTTGAAGGGGGAAAAAATTCCTTCCTGACTCCAAGTGGCAATCGGAAATTTCCCTGGATCAACTCTACTTTATGTATCAATACCAGTAACTTGCAACATTCCTTGTTTGCAGAAACTCATCCAGCTTTTTTTTTAAACTGACCAATGAACCTGCCATTACAACGTCCACTGGAAGACAGTTCCATAGCTTTACCGTTCTCACAGTGAAAAACCATTTCCGAGCTTGAAGCCTAAACCTTTTTTCTTCAAGTCTTAAGGGATGTCCTTGTGTCCTTTGACATGTTCTATTGGTGAACAATGCCCCAGATAGTTTATTTTTGTTTAGTTTTGTATGGCCCGTTAATGTATTTATACACAGTAATCATATCCCCACGCAAGCGCCTTTTCTCCAGCGTACATAATTGTAACTTTTCCAGTCTCTCTTCATATTCAAGCTCCCCCAATCCCCTTATTAATTTAGTTGCCCTTCTCTGAACCCTTTCCATTTCAAAGATGTCCTTTTTGTACACAGGATTCCAAAATTGCACTGCATATTCCAAATGAGGCCTTACCAATGCTTTGTAAAGAGGTAGAATTACATTTTCCTCCCTTGAATCCATACCTCTCTTTATACAAGACAATACCATGCTGGCTCTGGGTGTTGCCGCCTGGCACTGCTTGCTACCTTTAAGTTTGTTATCCACCAAAACTCCAAGATCCCTTTCCAACAGGGATTCACTTAACACAGAGCCATTTATAGTATAAGTAGCACAAGTATTTTTAAGTCCAAAATGCATCACCTTACATTTATCAATATTGAATTTCATCTGCCACTTAGCAGCCCAATGTGATTATCTATCTAGATCCCCTTGCAACGATTGCACATCCTCTGAAGTTTTTAATGGTTGACAAAGTTTTGTGTCGTCAGCAAACACAGAAACCTTGCTGACAATACCCACTTCCAAATCATTAATAAATAGATTAAATAGAAGCGGCCCCAACACAGAACCCTGTGGCACCCCACTTAGCACTTTAGTCCATAATGATGAAGCCCCATTAACAACTACTCTCTGCATCCTATTCATTAACCAGTTTTCTATCCATGTACAAATGTGACTCCCCAGACCAACAGACCTTAGCTTATACATCAGTCGCCTATGGGGGACTGGATCAAAAGCCTTTGCAAAATCCAAGTAAACTACATCTACTGCTATACCAGAGTCTAAATTTCTACTTACTTCCTCATAAAAGCCAAGCAAGTTAGTTTGACAAGATCTATTCCTCCTAAATCCATGCTAGTTACTACTTATAATGTCAGTCCTTGAAACATACTCTAGAACATGTTCCCTTATTAAACTTTCCAGTATCTTCCCCACCACTGAAGTTAAACTTACAGGCCTGTAATTACCCGGCTGTGAACGACTACCCTTTTTGAATATTGGAATAACATCAGCCTTTTTCCAATCCAGAGGCACACCACCGGACATGAGGGAATCAGCAAAAATAAGAAACAATGGCCTAGATAAAACTGAACGTAGCTCCTTAAGTACCCGAGGATGTATTTTATCCGGTCCAGGAGATTTATTAATATTAACCTTATTTAGTTCTTTCTGTACCATATCCTCGGTTAACCAAAGTGAACTTGAATCTTGTATACCTTTATTGCTACTATACTCTATGATATCTGTACTTGGATCTTCTATAGTGTATACAG
The DNA here is from genome assembly GCA_019447015.1 of Hymenochirus boettgeri. Classification (NCBI taxonomy): domain Eukaryota; kingdom Metazoa; phylum Chordata; class Amphibia; order Anura; family Pipidae; genus Hymenochirus; species Hymenochirus boettgeri. The sequence goes on from JAACNH010002022.1 coordinate 19,247, forward strand.
AGGAAAAAAAATTATTCAAGACATTTGCTTTATCGCCATCCTCCGTAACTAACTTATCCCCATTAATTAATGGTGCCACATTCTCAGTCCTCATCTTCTTACTATTAATATACTTAAAAAAATGTTTAGGCTTAGTGATGCTTTGTTCAGCTATCCTAACTTCATTATTAATTTTAGCTAGTTTGATTGCTTTCTTACACTCCTTGTTACAGTTTTCCTTAAGGACTCAAAGTGCATATGTTAGTGTTAGTTAGTGTTAGTAAATTTTTATGTAACTATTAGTTAATGCTAGTAGATTTTAGTTAAAGGCAAGTACACACAAAAATTTTACAATATTTACATATATTATTATTATTATTGTTATTATTATAATTAATATAATAGCACCGAAGTAACAAGTGCTTACATTTACTAAAAAAGTTGAACTAAACAAATCTCTGTGTTTTATCTTTACAAATGGCTACAAACCTAATTATTTAGGCTTTTCCCACACCCCCATTGGCTTACCTCCCTCAGAGTATGCTTTGTGCAAGGGAAAGCGGGGAAGGGAATACGCTTTGTAGGAACAGAATCATTGAGTAACAGTAGACCCACTGCAATTTAACAACATTATAGCGGAGCCAGGCAGGCTTTGCCCCACCGGACAGACCCCATACCCCATTGGCTTCTCTCCCTCAGAGTATGCTTCGTGCAAGGAAAAGCGGGGAAGGGGTTATGCTTTCTAGGAACAGCACCATTGAGTAACAGTAGATCCACTGCAATTTGGCAACATTTTTGCGGAGCCAGGCAGGCTTTGCCCCACCGGACAGACCCCATACCCCATTGGCTTACCTCCCTCAGAGTATGCTTCGTGCAAGGGAAAGCGGGGAAGGGGATATGCTTTGTAGGAACAGCACCATTGAGTTACAGTAAATCCCACTGCAATATGACAATATTATTGCGGAGCCAGGCAGGCTTGGCCCCACCGGACAGACCCGATACCCATTGGCTTCTCTCTCTCAGAGTATGCTTCGTGCAAGGGAAAGCGGGGATGGGGATACGCTTTGTAGGAACAGCACCATTGAGTAACAGTAGACCCACTGCAATATGACAATATTATTGTGGAGCCAGGCAGGCTTGGCCCCACTGGACAGACCCCACACCCCATTGGCTTCTCTCCCTCAGAGTATGCTTCGTGCAAGGGAAAGCGGGGAAGGAGATAGGGATTGTGGGAACAGCACCATTGAGTAACAATAGACCCACTGCAATATGACAATATTATTGCGGAGCCAGGCAGGCTTGGCCCCACTGGACAGACCCCACACCCCATTGGCTTCTCTCCCTCAGAGTATGCTTCGTGCAAGGGAAAGCGGGGATGGGGATACGCTTTGTAGGAACAGCACCATTGAGTAACAGTAGACCCACTGCAATTTAAAATATTATTGCGGAGCCAGGCAGGCTTGGCCCCACCGGACAGACCCCATAACCCATTGGCTTCTCTCCCTCAGAGTATGCTTTGTGCAAGGGAAAGCGAGGAAGGGTATACGCTTTGTAGGAGAAGCACCATTCAGAGTAGGTGACACCACAAAGGTGCCTCGTGGAGAGAGAGACAGGAGAGCAAGTATGGATTTTTGCATTGGGCCAAGTAGGATCAACCCAAACATAGAAAAATTAGCCACAGAGTAGCTGTTTCGGCTGCATGACATGGTCAGAGTAGGTGACACCAAAAAGGTGCCTCGTGGAGTCAGAAAGAGGAGAGCAACCATAGAAAAATTAGCCACAGGGTAGCTGTTGCGGTAGAGCATTTCTAATTTTATAACTTGAATGCTGTAGAGCAAGGTATTACCTTGCTCTACCTAGAAAAAAATTGCCATTTGCCACTGCCTGGCTAAGCCCCGAGGTGGAAAATGAGGCAGAAGGAGCAGTACAGGTGGCCAGGGGCAAGAGGCCTTCAGTCACGGGCATCAGAAATAGGGGTGCTGTACTGAGATGTGATCCACGCCTCATTCATCTTGATGAATGTAAGGCGGTCCACATTCTCAGTGGAGAGACGGGTCCTCCTCTCCGTTACAACACCCCCTGCCGCATTGAAGGCCATCTCCGAAGGGACACTGGATGCTGGGCATGAAAGGACCTCGATGGCGTACTGTGCACACTCGGGCCATATATACAGCCTCGCTACCCAGTAGTCCAGTGGATCCTCAGTCTCTGAGGTGACTACATCGGCCCTGGATCCAATCTAGTCGGATCTAACGACTGAGGTATTGCCTGGTAGAGTTGCCAGTAGATGTGCCTGGCAACTGTGGGTTGGAAGAACAGCCTGAAGTTAGCCGCAAGGCCGCCTCCAGAGCTGCTTCTCCTCCTTTCAGGCACAGGGGGACATGAGCCTGCTACTTCCACCATCGGGTTCTGTAGGCCTGCCAGCACCTGGGAAAGCAGAACAGAGGCAATTCCCTGAGATGCAGGAATGAACTCCGACGCTTTACTCTTATAACGGGGATTATAAGGGTGGCCACCCAGTACTGCTCCTTCTCTTTGATGGCCTTATACTGGGGTCCTTGTGTAGAAATTGCAGCATATGCATACCATATGCCGCAAAGTGCCGAAAGCAGAGGACCCGTGTCCTCATCGTCACTGAAGACAATAGTGTCGGGCTCAACCACTCCCCAACCACGGATGACATGTGTACTTGGGAGGGTGTGAGATGTCCCCCTAGAGGAATGGTCCATTTCCTCTCGGTCCAGATCACCTAAATCCCCCTCCTCATCATGGGACGGCTGCTCTGCACGTGATGCCCGGGCTCAGAAAGCACTACGGTGTCTGCGTCCTACTCTTCCAGTACCTGTAATCGGCAGCTAGTGCCCTGTCCAGTATGCCGCGCAGGGTGTGCTCAAGGAGGACACCAGTGGGATGGTATCCGCTATGATGGCATCATCGGGCTTACCATCCTGGTGGCCTCTCAAATGGCACGAGCACACAGCAGGCATCCCGAATAAGCAGCCACTGCCTGGGTAAGAGAAATCCCATGTCCCCAGAGCCTGATCTAGCCTCATACTTATACAAATGTCCATGATGGCTCGCCTCTGCTGGAGCAGCCTCAGCAGCATCATAAGACTAAGCGGGTGGGGGTGTCACAATCAGTGGTTGCGGCAGACTGTGCTGCTGCTGGAACTCGGCCAGACGAGCTGTGGTTGTGTATGACCGCCTGAAGTGACTGGACACTCCTAGCCATCCTCAGTACCTCCTGCAGACCAGGGTACTTGGTGAGGAACAGCTGGACAACCAGGTTGAAAACATGTGCCAGGCAGGAACATGTATGACTCTGCCCATGCGAAGGGCAGACAAGGATGTTGATGGCATTGTCACACACTACCTTGCCTATTGAGAGTGGTGTGGGGTCAGCCACTCTCAGCCTGCCCTTGCAGTGCTGCCAGCAACACTGCCGGTGTGTGGCTCCATAACGAGACACAGAAGCTGCAACAATGCATGGCACCGTCTCACCTGGCATGAAGCATAGGCTCTGGGGGGGCACAGGGCGTTTGGGAAGAGGACTCACCAGATGAGGAGGGGGGGTGGAGATGTATATCACCAATACGTGGTGGTACCACCATCTCACCACGTGCCCGTCTCTGCCGGCTAGCCGAATGGCCAGGGCGGTAAATGAGACATACCGCCCCTGGCCGTACTTGCTGGACCATGCGTCCATAGTAATGTGGACACTCTTGCCCACACTGTGGTCCAGCGAAGCAGATGTATTGCCCTGCAGATGGTCGTGCAGGGCTGGTACTGCCTTCTGGGCAAAGTACCTGGCCAGAGTAGAGGTACCATCTCTGTTTAAAAATGTTTTTGTCTGTGTTTTACTGCATTTTCTGTCTGGCCATAGGTGGCAATATTCTTAATGTTGCTCAGGTTTAGTAGGAACTAAATGTTGAGAACAGTTTTGAGGGGATCAGTTAAGGGGAAGAGGGTGGGGCCTGATGCATGGGGGTAGCTGGAAAACTTTGGAGCTGCAAAGGCCAGTTGCTGAGTAGAACAGATATTAAAGGGAGGACTACAGGATCTACAAGTATCAGCAGGGATAAGATACTATAAAGGGAGAGACAAGTCCTGTGTGATATCGTGAGTAACAATGTCTGTGATTTGGAGTGCAAGTCACTAGTTTCTACCACAGCTAATTGTCCAAATGTGGTTGTGTTTCCTCATCTGCAATAAGTTCATCTTCAGCCTGGTTCCAATTAAATAAAAATTTTCAACAGTAATAAGACTTGAGTTATTAAATAGTACCTGGACACAGGCACCTGCCACTGTGGTGTGCCAATGGCCACAAAGTCCCTAAATGCTGCACTGTCTACCAGACTGATGGTAGCAGCTGCACCGCAGGAGTTTGGCTAAGCCGGCCGTGAGACGCGAGCTTGGGGGTGACAATTTCTGCCTCCGCTAACTGGGGAGAGAGACCGCCTTATACCTGCCGACCAGAAGCAGTATCAAGAGGCCTCTTAACACCGCATGCTGGGGCCAAAGGCTGTTCTTCCTCCCTAACTTCCACCAAGGAAGCAGCTTGGTGGAGGGGGAGGAGGAACGGTGGTACCTGGGCACGAGGAAGGGAACGCGTGGGTGCCTGCACGTCCTAACTGCTGCTTCCATTGGCAAAGTGGTGGAGCATCATATGCCTCCTCATAGAAGAGGTGCCAGAGTTGATGCATTCTTCCCACGGCTAACATGCTGCAGGACAGACTGCACACTGCAACCGTGTTGTCACCGGGAGCCAATGCAAACTCCCATACAGCAGAGCCACCGGCACGCACAGGAGCAGAGGTCACCTTCGTTGTGGGGCACTGGATCAGGTGGCATGGTGCCGTCCATCCGAGCAGCACATAGGTGCACTAGACGCACCGCCTCTGCCCCTACCACTGACCCCAGTCCTGCCTCTGGGTTTAGGCTTGTGCTCGCACAGTGGATCCTCAGTCTCTGAGGTGACTACATCGGCCTGGATCCAAGTAGTCGGATTTGGCGGATGAGGTATTGCCTGGTAGAGGTGCCAGTAGATGTGCCTGGCAACTGTGGTTGGAAGAACAGCCTGAAGTTAGCCGCAAGGCCGCCTCCAGAGCTGCTTCTCCTCCTTTCAGGCACAGGGGGACATGAGCCCTGCTCCTTCCCATCATCGGGTGCTGTAGGCCTGCCAGACACTGGGAAAGCAGAACAGAGGCAATTCCCTGAGATGCAGGAATGAACTCCGACGCTTTACTCTTATAGCGGGGATCTATAAGGGTGGCCACCCAGTAATGCTCCTTCCTTTGATGGCTTAATCTGGGGTCCTTGTGTAGAAATTGCAGCATATGCATACCCATATGCGCAAAGTGCCGAACGCAGAGGACCCCGTGTCCTCATCGTCACTGAAGACAATAGTGTCGGGCTCAACCACTCCCCAACCACGGATGACATGTGGTACTTGGGAGGGTTGAGATGTCCCCCTAGAGGAATGGTCCATTTCCTCTCGGTCCAGATCACTAAATCCCCTCCTCATCAGGGACGGCTGCTCTGCACCGTGATGCCCGGGCTCAGAAAGCACCACGGTGTCTGCGTCCTACTCTTCCATTACCTGCTACTCGGCAGCTAGTGCCCTGTCCAGTATGCCGCGCAGGGTGTGCTCAAGGGGAACACCAGTGGGATGGTATCCGATGATGGCATCATCGCGGCTTACCATCCTGGTGGCTCCTCAAATGGCACGAGCACACAGCAGGCATCCGAATAAGCAGCCACTGCCTGGGTAAGAGAAATCCCATGTCCCCAGAGCCGATCTAGCCTCATACTTATACAAATAGTCCATGATGGCTCGCTCTGCTGGAGCAGCCTCAGCAGCATCATAAGACTAAGGTGGTGGGGTGTCACAAATCAAGTGGTTCGCGGCAGACTGTGCTGCTGCTGGAACTCGGCCAGACGAGCTGTGGTTGTGTATGACCGCCTGAAGTGACGGACACCCTCCTAGCCATCCTCAGTACCTCCTGCAGACCAGGGTACTTGGTGAGGAACAGCTGGACAACCAGGTTGAAAACATGTGCCAGGCAAGGAACATGTATGACTCTGCCCATGCGAAGGGCAGACAGGATGTTGATGGCATTGTCACACACTACCTTGCTATTGAGAGGTGGTGTGGGGTCAGCCACCTCCAGCCTGCTGCAGTGCTGCCAACAACACTGCCCGGGTGGTGGCCTATCACCGAGACACAGAAGCTGCAACACTGCATGGCACCGTCTCACCTGGCATGAAGCATAGGCTCTGGGGGGGCACAGGGCTGTTTGGGAAGAGGACTCACCAGATGAGGAGGGGGGGGGTGGAGACTGGTATATCACCAATACGTGGTGGTACCACCATCTCACCACTTGTGCCCTGTCTCTGCCGGCTAGCAGAATGGCCCACTGGGCGGTAAATGAGACATACCGCCCCTGGCCGTACTTGCTGGACCATGCGTCCATAGTAATGTGGACACTCTTGCCCACACTGTGGTCCAGCGAAGCAGATGTATTGCCCTGCAGATGGTCGTGCAGGGCTGGTACTGCCTTCTGGGCAAGTACCTACGGCCAGATGTAGAGGTACCATCTCTGTTTAAAAATGTTCCTTTTGTCTGTGTTTTACTGCATTTTCTGTCTGGCCACTAGGTAGCAATATTCTTAATGTTGCTCAGGTTTAGTAGGAACTAAAATTGTTGAGAACAGATATGAGGGGATCAGTTTAAGGGGAAGAGGGTGGGGCCTGATGCATGGGGGTAGCTGGAAAACTTCTGGAGCTGCAAAGGCCTAGTTGCTGAGTAGAACAGATATTAAAGGAGAAGGACTACAGGATCTACAAGTATCAGCAAGGGATAAGATACTATAAAGGGAGAGACAAGTCCTGTGTGATATCTGTGAGGAACAATGTCGTGGATTTGGAGTGCAATGTCACTAGTTTCTACCACAGCTAATTGTCAAATGTGGTTCTGTTGTTCCTCATCTGCAATAGTTCATCTCAGCCTGGTTACAATTAAATAAAATTATTTCAACAGTAATAAGACTTGAGTTATTAAATAGTACCTGTGACACAGGCACCTGCCACTGTGGTGTGCCAATGGCCACAAAGTCCCTAAATGCTGCACTGTCTACCAGACTGAATGGTAGCAGCGCACGCCAGGAGTTTGGCTAAGCCGGGCCGTGAGACGCTGAGCTTGGGGGTGACAATTTTGCCTCCGCTCCAACTGGGGAAGAGAGACCTGCCTTATACCTGACGACCCCGCAGCAGTATCAAGAGGCCTCTTAACACCGCATGCTGGGGCCAAAGGCTGTCTCTCCTCCCTAACTTCCACCAAGGAAGCAGTTGGTGGAGGGGAGGAGGAGAACGGTGGCTACCGGGCACGAGGAAGGGAAGCGGTGGGTGCCTGCACGTTCCCTAACTGCTGCTCCCATTGGCAAAGTGGTGGAGCATCATATGCCTCCTATAGAAGAGGTGCCCAGAGTTGATGCATTCTTCCACGGCTAACATGCTGCAGGCACGACATGCACACTGCAAACCGTGTTGTCACCGGGAGCCAATGCGAACTCCCATACAGCAGAGCCACCGGCATGCACAGGAGCAGAGGTCTGCCGTTGTGGGGCACTGGCACCAGGTGGCATGTGTGCCGTACCTCAGAGCAGCGCTAGGTGCAATAGACGCCACCGCCTCTGCCCCTACCAATGACCCCAGTCCTGCCTTGGGTTCAGGCTTGTGCCGCACTCTGAGGCTCCCCCTCAGAGACACTATCCTCCTCTCTCACTTGTGGTACCATGAATGATCTGTGACCTCATTGTCCACTTCCACCTCCTCAAAACTGGAGGCTGTGTCACTATAGCAGCAGCAGCACGGGATTCACCCCCTACAAAGTTACCTGGCTGCTCATGGACTGCGCGTGACATCATCAGCCTCCTGTCCCCCTGTGCACTGAGCACATTCCTCGCCCGGGCGACAGGAAAGATGTGCATCAGTGCACAGCTCCTCCTCAAGCACACTAGCCCCACACATAGTGTGCGAAAACATATCCTGAGACTCCTCCTCCGGATCCCTGAAGGTAGTGGTCATGTGGGCAATGAACTCCTGATAAAGAGGATGATCAGGGTCCATGCCCACTGTAGGAGCCTCAGGTGAGGAAGGAGCAGGCACAGTATCTACAGTAGCGGCTCAGCTGCTCTGTGCCTGTGAGGAGGTGGATGAGGAAGGCTGGGTAATCCACTCTACTACCTGCCTTCCTTGATCAGAAAGGATAGCCCTAGCGCGGCTACCCCTAAACATATCGGGTATAGACACCCGTCTACCCTGTAAAGGGCCAGGTAGCTCCTGGTCAGAGCCTTCAGTAGGCTCTCCTCTCCCTCCACGTTCCGAAGCACCCCTGCTCCTGTCTCTCTCTCTGCCCTGCCAGTCATTTCCCTCTCCCAAATTTTTGCAAAAAAAAGTATATAAAAGGGGGGGGGGATTCCTTCCTGACTCCAAACGGCAATCAGAAAGTATCCCTGGATCAACCAGATCTATATGTATTAATACCAGTAATTCTCAATATTTTTTAGATTTAGAAACTTATCCAGGCCTTTTTTAAAGCTTTTCAATGAACTTGTCATTACCACATCTGCTGGAAGACAGTTCCACAGTTTCACCGTGCTCACTGTAAAGAAACCTTTCCTAACTCAAAGATGAAACTTCTTTCTTTTAACCTTAAAGGATGTCCACAGTCCTCTGATATGACTAATTAGTAAACAATGCACCAGACAGTTCATTGTATGGCCCATTAATATATTTGTATAAGGTTATCATGTCCCCACCCAAACGTCGCTTCTCCAATGTAAACAGCCATAACTTGTCTAATCTGCCTGCATATTCAAGCCCTCCATTCTCCTTATTAATTTAGTTGCCCTTCTCTGAACTGCTTCCATTTCCAAGATGTCCATTTGTATATGGGATTCCAAAACTGCACCATATATTCCAAATCAGGCCTTACCAGTGCCTTGTAAAGAGGGAGAATAATATTTTTCTCTCTTGAATTTATTCCCCTCTTTATACAAGACAATATCTTGCTAACCTAGCTGTTGCTACTGGCATTGTTTGCTATAGCTAAGTCTGTTATCTACCAGAATCCCCAAATCTTTTTCCATTACAGATGCACTTAACACAGAGTTATTATGTGTGTAGGTGGCACAGGGATTATTAAATCCTAAATGCATCACCTTACATTTATCAACATTGAATCTCATCTGCCATTCTGCTGCCCATTTTGAATATCTATCTAGGTCTGCTTGCAGCACTTGCACATCATTTGAAGTTTCCAAAGCTCTGCATAGTTTAGTGTCATCAGCAAACACTAGACCTTGCTCTCAATGCCCCTTCTAAGTCATTTAAAACAGATAAACAGAAGTGGCCCCAGTACAGAACCCTGAGGCACTCGCTTAGAACTTTAGCCACATGATGTAGCTCCTTAACCACCAATCTCTGTTTGCAATCCAATAACCAATTCTCTATCCATGAACAAATGTTTTCTTTAAGGCCTACAACAGTTATACAATTAGTCGCCTATGTGGCACAGTATCAAAGCTTTCTCAAAATCCAAGTATACCACATCCATGCTGTTCCTAAATCTAACTTTACTTGTCTTCATAAATAAACAATAAAATTTGTGGCCATGATCTATTTCTCATAAATCCATGCTGACTAGTACTAATAAGATGAGCTCTGGAGACAAAGTCAAGGATTTCGTAAGAAAGTTTCCAGCACCTTCCCTAACACTGATGTAGGTTTACACGTCTGTAGTTACCAGGCTGTGAACGACTACCATTTTGAATATTGGTATACATTGGCTTTTTTCCAATCCAGCAGCACATCCCCAGACCAAAGGAATCTGAAAAAGATGAAGAACAGGGGTCTAGATAGAACTGATCTAAGCCTTTTTAAAATCCGAGGATGCAATCATCTGGTCCTGGGGCTTTTTGATATTAACTTTGTAATTGTTTCCATACCACATCCTCTGTGAAGTCAATGTGAATACTCTCATTTCTTCTGGCATATTATTACAATCCCTGCTGAAGGACAAGGTTCTCAACAGTAAAAAACCGATGTAAAAAAAACGGTTTAGCAGATTAGCCTTTTCGGCATCCTCTACAACCACTCAGCCCCATTATTTAAGGTCCCATATTCTCATATTTATATACTTAAAAAACACTTTTGGGGTTGGAATTGCTTTGTTCGCCAATCTGTATTTCATTTCTATTTTAGCTAGGTTGTATTCTTTTCTTGCACTTTTATTACAGATTTTGTACTCCCTGTAAGCCTGTTCTGTTCCCTCTGTTTTCAAAATTTTAAAAGCCTTTTTCTTTTTTTCAATTTCCCTTTTTACCTGAGCATTAAGCCATGCAGGAGTGGACCTATATTTTTTTACACTTTTTCCCTAAGGGGACAGATTAAGAAATGTAATAGTTTAATATCCCTTTAAAAGTGTTCCACATCTGCTCTGTATCTTTACCTAGAAACAATTCCCCCCAGTCTATGAGCAGGAGTGATTAATTAACAGAATAAAATTAGCTTTCCTAAAGTTAAAAGTTTTTTTAACCCGGTGCACTTTAGTTTTTGCAACCTATATTAAATGACACTATATCATGGTCACTATTCCCTAAGCTTCCCATTACTTTCATCTCAAAATGAGCTCAGGGTCATTAGATATCACCAGATCCAACAACGCATTCTGTCTAGTAGGAACTACTACCATCTGTGAAAGAAAATGCTCATAAAGGAAATTTAAGAACTTTATACCTTTTGAGGTGCTGGCAGTTCCCTTACTCCAATCCATGTCAGGGTAGTTAAAATCCTCCATAACCAAAACATGCCCCATACCAGCAGCCTTCGCAACTGCATATGGAGATCATTTCCACCCCCTCCCCGGCATTTGGCGGCTATAACATACTCCAACAATTAATTTACCTACCTTCTTGCTTCCTGTACACAGTTCCACTCATATTGTTTCTGCCGTATCGTTTACGCCCCCATCTTTTTTTAAATTGGCTTCAATTCCTGTTTAACATACATACATACTCTTGAAACAAAAATCTGCATTGAAATTATTGCTAAGCGGCACTTGTACACAAATGACAAGACTTTTGTCAAACTGTACATACATACTCCCACATGTCTAAATAAGGAGTATCCTTCAATATTTACGTCCAGTCATGTGAATCATTTAGCATGATTCTGCTACACCAATCACAATATACCTTTCTTTAAAGGTATTATTTCAAGTTTCCCGGTTATTCCAGCCAGACTTTTGCGTTAATAGCCCCTGACCTAAACTTCTCATCTACCCCTCTTGTACTTCAACGTACCCCCCCATACCTAGTTTAAAATCCCCAACCCTAGCCATCTTCTCCCCCAAAACAGTGCACCATCACCATTGAGGTGCAATCCGTCTCTACTAAAGAGCCTGTAGCCAACAGAAAAAGTCAGCCCAGTTCTCTAAAAAACCCAAACCCCATCTACTTACACAACCCTCTTAGTCACGCATTTATACTCCTGCCTCCCTAGTGTAGCATGTGGCTACGGGAGTTATGGTATGGTAGATGGCCGTCCCTAGGTGCTCAAGGGAAAGGCCCGCTCCATACATGCTGCTTCAGAGCCATCATCCTCCACATCTAAATGGCAAATGTTGGGATCGACCAACTGGGAAGAAGCGCCCTATCCTTCATCCCCTACTTCCCCTGGTGAACCTTACAATCTATCTTCCTTTACCACCTTATCTTCCCATCTCCACCCTCCAGTTTACTGGCCCCTGCTAGTACCTGCATTTCCCCCAGGTTTGCCAAGCCCTGCAATGCTGCAAGTTTCCCCATTGATTCTGGACCTCAGATTCCAAATGGGCAACCCACTCACATGACATATACATAGGACCCTTGGGACGGCTGCTCCAAAATCCCATACATGCGGCAGGATGCACATTGCGTGGCCCCAACAAAACTGTCCATACTAAACAGCAATACACAGCAATACACACAAGAGAATCAGCTATACACAGCAGAGAAACAGCAATGTGGTTCTTAAACCCTTTCTTGTTCTAAACGCTTTTGTTTCTTAACGTACACCCCTTAAATACAGACAAACCCCTTTACAACAGAAAATCCCTTGAGCTAAATCGCTCAAATGAACTGACTTATATGAGGTTCAAAACCAAGAGCCAACAGCCCTAGCCAATTTAAACCAATTAGCTACACCCCCATCCAATCAGAGAGAAAAAGGGAAAAAATGCCTTTCTTTTGTCTCTTACCAGCTCCCACCCTAAAGGTAACAGTGCTGTTTAAAACACCGATTTATTTTAGGAACCCAGTGCTTTGAGTTTACTTAAACAATTCCTACTACCTTATTCAAGTAGTAAGTGTAAAAAAAAAAAAGCACACCAGTGATTAATTACACAGGCACACTCCTAGAAATAAATAGTGCTAGGTTAGTACATTTACTAGCGCGCAAACCACAGTTAATAAACGCAGACAGCATGGGGGGGTCTGCAGGATCGTACAAATTCAGGGAGATTCAATAAAAGTTTCTTATCGTTAAAAATGGTGCTAATTTTGCCCCAACCAATCAGATATTATGTAACATTTGAAAGCTAACATCTGTTTGGTCGAGGCAAAAGTAGCACCATTATTAACAAAAGGAGCTTTTATTGAATAACCCTGATAGTGTTGTTGAATAATAGAAAAAGTAGTAGTTCTTAACGTTTAATCTATTAATTATTTAGCCATCCATGGTTTTTATCTTAACCCACCCTTCAACTCGCCAGGTTATAATTAAAAGGAATTATTATCATGTACTTTGATTACCAACGGTGGAAAATAGAGTCTCTGGACTTTAGGCTAAATTATTTGAATAGCTATTAATCTTTGATTGGTAACTCTCCATATCATCCACCGTCTGTGAATTTTTGACACCGTTATTACAAAGTTTGGATATAAAATATTGTGTTTTCTACACACTGTAATAAGGTTACCAACCTTATTGATTAGGGTGGGCAGTATAATTTGGGGGCCTAAAGTTTGTGGGGAGGTTGGGGGTTTGTCTGGTTTTGGTAGAGGGTATCTTTTATAAATATTTTGTAATATAAGTTATACTAACCAGCTGGTCCAGGTGCTTTATAAGGGTGTATTTTTTTAATTGTTCTTGGATTTTAATCTTTTATTCAATTTAGTTAATTCATCTGTAGAGACCTGAAACTCAAACTATTCAAACTAGTTCAGGTTCGAACTAGTTCGTGTTTTAGACTCGTGGTTTTTTTTCGATAATTATCGAAAAATTGATAATTATCGAATTTACAAGCCGTGCACTAACCCTAGAATGTATTGTTCGCTAACCCTCTAAATATGCTTGTGAAGGTTCTCATTCATCCAGGTCATGGTATATCTGTTGTATTCAATTAGATCAACTGGACTTGAAATGTAGTTCTTGAAGACGTTTCGCAGTCATCCGACTGGCTTTCTCAATTCAGAATGATTGTACAAGAATCTGTGGCAATTATGTACCCTGGAAAATCCAATAGCATATCACAGCCAGGTGTTAAGGGTGTGATTAGATAGTGGCTAAGAGGTGTATAGGAACGCCCAGAGTAAGGTGTTAAAAACAGCATTGTACATGGCAGACAGTTGGTGTCGAACCCCCCACACTCTACTGGAATAGAGGTTTACAGAAAACCAACACACACAGATCAGTATTTGATGTTTGACTCCCACCACCCTTTAGATCACAAGCTGGGGCACTCAGAACCTGCAACCACAGAGCCGAGAACATCCCCACTAGCACAGAGGCGAAGGCTAAAGAAATGAAACATCTCAGAGGAGCCTTAAAACTTGTGGATATCCAGACTGGCCTTTGTCAAAAGAAGTAGAAGGAAAGAAAAGAACACGAAATCCAACAGTGAAGGGGAAAAGCAAGACAGGAGAAGAACATGGTCATCCCATATGTAGCAGGGGTCTCCGAGAAATTAAGAAGAATTTTCAAAAAACATCGTCCCTTTCTGCTTTAAAACCGAACAACACACTGAGGCAGCAATGGTACATCCGAAAGACCCAATACCAAAAACACAAGAAAGCGCATCATATATGCAGTGCAGTGAGTGAAGAATGCTCTGATTGTATGTGGGGGAGGACAAACAGCAACTGCATCAACGTATGGCCCAGCACAGAAGAGCCAATTCCTCGGGTCAGGACTCAGCCGTGTATCTGCATCTCAAGGATAAAGGACATACCTTTGAAGATTGTAATGTTAACATACTGGCGAAGGAACGTGACTGGTTCAAGAGAGGTGTTAAGGAGGCCATTTATGTGAAATAAAGAAACCAAGCCTAAATAGAGGTGGGGGGTTCGACACCAACTGTTCTGCCATGTACAATGCTGTTTTAACACCTTACTCTGGGCGTTCCTATAACACCTCTTAGCCACTATCTAATCAAACCCTTAACACCTGGCTGTGATATGCTAATTGGGATTTTCCAGGGTACATAATTGCCACAGATTCTTGTACAAGTCATTCTGAATTGAGAAAGCCAGTCAGATGACTAGCGAAACGTCTTCAAGAACTACATTTCAAGTCCAGTTGATCTAATTGAATACAACAGACTAACCCTCTAAAGTATCATTAGATTTCAGTAACCCGCGAATTTATGGTTCTATTTTCGCTAACCCTTGAAAGTATTGTTCGGTAACCCTCAAATTGGCCATATCCCTCGAATGTAGCATGCGCACAAAACCCAACAATTGCACGTGTGTTTTAAGAAGGGTTTTAACAAGTTTTGGTGATAGTGATATGTTACCCAGACAATTTCAGGTAATTTACAGTAAGTTACCATTGTTAGATTGCTGTAAATCACCCGGACTTTTCACTATCACTCTCTATGATTAATGGGTCCGAATTTGAACTTTTACTGAAGTTCAAAAATGGACCGAACTTTATGAAGTTCGCCCATCTTAGTAGAGACCTTTGGTAGGGTTAGACTGTGCAGGAAGGGCTCAATATTGGCTGCACGGGAATGTGTTCTCTCCTCTTGGTTTTTTATGTTCTAACAATTTATGGTAATATTGAAAGCATTTGGCAATTTCTTGGGGGGTTATATGTTGAATCTTTTTTATAGATAGTGTGTGAAATAATTTTTTTGTCTCTCTTGCCCTAAGTTTATGTGCCAATAGTTTGCTAGCTTTGTTTCCATGGTATAAAAATTAGCTCCCCATCTCCAGATTCTCTTAAGCTATGTACCACACAGGCAGTGTGATGTGGCGGCCAAGCGGTGTTGGGTCAGCCAATCAGTTGATCGAGAAAGAACGGGTAGTCTCCCTATAGGGGAGTTGGCCGTGGTGAGGGAGAATACATAGTCCCAAGAGTTCTCCCTATGCTGTGTATAGGGGAATGCTGGGACTGGTATTCTAGTCTTCAAAATCATGCAGATCCTGTCTGTCATTTTCAAAAATCTTCCTGTTGTGTACCGAGCTTATTGCTGTCATTGCTTCCTTTGTTTTTATTTGTCGATGAAAAGAAGAATGATGGGGAAGCATCTAGGGGGTAATTTATTGGAGTTGAGTCTCTTGGGTAAATAGAATATCAGCTTGTCCTTGCATATTCTAATTTTGGCTGGGCCACACTACAGCGCACTAAATTGCGTTTTCCCTTTGCACTTGTGTTTTGCGTATACGGAAATGTGGGGATTTTTTGCGTTCCCGAGATTTCATTTAACCAAATCACATGCGCCAAAACGCGTGCGCAAACGCAAAAAAAACATGCAAGTGTGGCCTAGCCCTTTCTTTAAATGGACAGTTACCTTTAACATTAATGACATTAATTTAACTCCCATTTTCTATTTTGTAACATGTGTATTAAAGTTTAGTTCCCCATTTCTGTTAACTGTCAACTGTTAACTGTGTGGGAAACATAGGGCCATACTTATAAGTTACAATCGTTTTAACGATCATAAATATGATCAAATCTACCATAATAATCGTAAACCTATGAACGCGATCCTCGCTTTATGATCCCATAGAATACCATGCAGTTTTTTTACTACCGATGGTATTTGACACCGAACGTTCGTTAATTAACGATTCATTAATTGATGTTCAGTGGAAATGTACGATCGCAGCCATACATTTACCGCCCACATCATAATTAGCACTAATGTGCAATATTGCACGTTTAAAAATGGCCCTAAATCTGGCTCGGATATCTCCGCCTAGTCATATTAAGTTTCTTTTACAAAAAGAAACATTTTATCCGCTGGTAATAGAAAAATAGGCTTGATAAGGGATCCATGTAATATCTGAAACATGTTGCTGAGAAGACTGAAATAAAATTTGTTTGCAGTGGATAACTGCGTGGAGTTCCTTCCAATCTTGTTTAATAAAAATAGGTCCTGACCTTAAACATTTTAAAAATATTATCAAACATCCCAAACTATTTACAAACATTGCAAATCTAGGGTTGTGCCCTAAGCAAGTCTCCCCTGGTGCCTCCTTTCCAACTGAAACTTTTCCCAACCAACTCTTGTATTTAGTCTTTGCATAGATTGGAAACTCAGCCAAGATGATTGTATTGTATGCAAAGAGAATTACAAAAACAGGGAAACTAGACTGGTAAAAGATTGATGCTCTATGGCTGATAAGGATTCTTTCTATTAAAAGAAAAATATTTGCATAGCACCCTCCACATTTGAATGTGCCCTAGAATTTTTTTTTCATTGAATAAAATGGTACCACTAGCTTGTTTCTTGAGGCAACTGATGGTCTCAAACAAAATAACTGAATTTTAACCAAGCGCCAGTTCCCTTCAAGAGATTATAGATATATCAGAAAAAAGTAGTTTAATTATACTACAAAATAGAGATATGAATCTAGTGCATACATGGTTGTGACATCATAACATCACATGATTATGACACTCACACATACTAAGGGTATAAATATTCTGCATGCAATTCACTGTTTGCTTGTTTGAGCAAACTGGTCTCACACAGCGAAACGCATTTGAACAAATCTAGGGGGCAAGGCTGCAACTTCCTTGTTTTGATCTGCTGTGCACCAGAGAGCATCTGAAGTGTACTGCGACCATGTAGACTTCCAAAAAAGAAATAGGTGGATTATGGGAGCTGACCTCTAGCACCCACAGGTTAATTTTGTGAATCAAAAAAAAGCCCAGCAAATGGAGAGAAGTGAGGCAAGATTGATTTATCCTTTTGCTCTTACTATTCGGACAATGCTGTCTGGTGACTTTAGTTCCCTTAAATATTTGCAGAAGTTAGTACTCAATAAATGAAAAGTGAACTAAAAAAATAAAGAATTAACTGAGCTACCAATTGTAAATTTACAAGTGAGATGGAACAAGTTTTCCTAATTTCTGGTTTCTTTACTATCAATCCTCCCAACAGATTCTGCACTGGTATGCTGCCTGTAAGTATCTTAGCAGTGTCTTCAGGCTTATTATTATATTATGATTTATATAGCGCCAACATCTTCTGTGGTGCTACAATTACATAGTCATACATTACATACAGGGTAATACGTGTTATACAAAGTCATACATATTACATACACAATACATAATATAAGTAAACAGAGTGATGAGTTTCTTACAGCGATACGTAATACAATAGGAGAGAGGACCCTGCCCAAAGAGCTTACAGTCTAGAGGATATGGGGGTGAGACTAGGTGACGGGAATCGGTAGGCTGTAAATAGATTGTCAGGAGGTGAAAGGCTGGTTGGATCATATTGGGTGTAAGAGGGGTATGTTTATATCTTCATGTACATGTAGGATTCATAAAGTTAGAACCACATACGCAAACTGACCAACCTCACTGTATGGTGATTGGTCAGAAGGGTTCCCATAAAAGTAATGATTGTATTGGCTCTCTCTACTAAAGGGAGCCAATAGCAACTCACAGAATGTTTCTGTCACTGCTAACTGAAACAAGGCTAATGGCTGTAGTTCTTGGCATTGTGGTCTATTTGGCACATAACCTTGCTGGTGTTAGACAAATCCTATCAGATGCCATCAGAACTGACGGCAGCATTCCAGTGCAGAAACTGATGGGAGGATTCCAAATACATGGGAAGTAAGTTTGCAATAATCTTTCTTGTACAGAGAGCCATCTTTGTGGATGCCTACATCATTAGTCACTTTGCCTTTAACACTGCCATCTTCATGGAAGAGTATATAAGAGTAAACAGATAAAATAGTGCTAACATTTGTTTAACCTGTTTTCAAAAACTTACCAGTGCTTAACCACACGTAAGGCAAAGCCTCCCACCCCCAACCGCAAAAAAAAAGATAAAAAAAGATAAAACAAGAAAAAATCTTTCTCTCAGCCAATCACAGCCCGGCTGCCGGTCCGGCCCCCTGCTTGTATTACCGACAGGAAGGGGAGCCAGACAAACGCAAATCAGACGCATGTTGCTCACCCTTTCTGCGATAGCAGATATTGATACATAGTCCCATTATATTTGCTATTAACCACCTCCATTTTTGCACACAGCAGATCTGTCCTTTCAAGGACAAATTAGCACTATGCTTATGTATGTTTCAAGTCAGTTGACCAGAAGGGCTGGGATAAATTATTGAACGGTTTGGGCAATGTTAAAAACAAATTTTATATAAACTAGAAGGTTTGTATTACGTTATAATCCCTTCAAATAGGGACACCTGGCAACCCTGCATCCAGATGACATTCCAGAGGCTGCTCCTCAGCCTTGTTTTTTGTAGTAAAGTAGGGAGCAGAAAAGGAATTGGAAAAATGTTCATGTCCGTAGGCTCATAAAAGTTAAAAAGTCTAGTTAAACATGGCTGGGATACCTTACTTGTTGTAGACTCTTTTCCCCAGACATGGGTGGGGGGTTTCTTTTGTCCATTAATCCCCACTGATTAGTGTATCGTATCCTTCCTTCAAGTTTGTTATAGTGTTGCTCCATTTCATAGAAGTAGTTTTGTTGGAAAGCCCCATCTGTATATTGTATCGTAAGTAGATCTTTTCTCTGAATACTCGAGAGATCTGGGTATAATTGTTCTGGTATGGAGATGAGAAGTTTTTGAATTTGCTGCTCCATGATTGTTGTTTTTGTTGTAAAATCCATCATTTGACCAATACGTCCTTGCGGCTGATTTTGAAGCAAATAGTTTTCTAATAGTGCCCGTTGTGTCATTGATCTTTTCCATTGAGTCTTCCTTCTTCCTGTGTATTGGGGGCAGCTGGGCCACATGGTCTGCTTTGTTTTTTAGTGGTAGGGTGTAGTTGAGGAGAGGTTCAATGTGAGGTTGGCGCCATCCTGGATTTCGTCCGCGCTTCGTACATTTCTTTATGTTGTTTTTTGCTGTGGGCCATATGTCAGCCGTACGTGTGATACTGCTTTAGTTGTTATGTTTTGGGGCCCCAGACCAGCTTAAACCACGCTGTGTGAGCCTTTGTTGCGTTGAGCTACTCTAATGTGCAGCCAATCCGTGTTGCGTGCCTGGCTCCGCCTCCCCCACCGCAACCCCTTTTTAAAAAGCTGCAAACATCTGTTGCATTTACTGTAATAGGTATATGTACCTGCTCCAACTTACATACAAATTCAACTTAAACCACAACCTACAGAACCTGGTTCATAACCAGGGACTGCCTGTATAGATATCCATGGATGCAAATGAGGACGTTATTACAAGAAATGTTTTATTTCTAGACAGGAACCCACAGCAGCAAAAAGAGAAAGTATTAAATTAGTTACATGAACAATTCTGCCGGCACCTGTGACTTCTACTAGAATAGTTGCCCTCTCCTGCCTGTCCCTCTGATTAAGTGATCTCTAAAAATCTAGTATTATCCATGTTAGTAAGAAGCTAGGGAAAACACCGTTTCATAGTTCTATTATGTAAAAAAAAAAACACAATGTAACTGTGAACCATGGACTAGGGATGGCCGAACTTTCGAAATCGTCAGGTTCGAACTATTAAAAGTCAAAGTTCGAAAACGACCATTAAAGTCAATGGGAGGCAAATAGTTTGAAAAGTTCGAATAAAATACAACTAAATATCTATGGTAACATAAGGAAAATGGCTGTGGGACCTGGGAATGGTGTCTCGGAGAAACATGGAATATCCAGGACTTACGAAAAATTGATTTACTCAGACGCATGCTACTTTCGAGTTCTCGGTTTGAACATTCGAACAACCATGGAACGACTCGCGGAATTGATAATTCAAATTTACTCGCGTATAGGTTTAATAGACCTTTGACTCGCGGATTGATCCTCGCGTGTTGTTTTAAAGGACATTTATCGCGGATTCGTTATTACTCGCGTATAGGTATATGGACATTTATCGCATATTCGATATTTACTCTAGTTTCATGGACATTTTACTCGCATATTCGTTTATTCAGTATTTACGTGTATTGGTATATATAGACATTTTACTCGCATATTCGATTTTTTCGCATTCGATTTTATCCCTCTTCCCATTGTCTTCTATATGCAACACGGGATCTAAATTTGAGCCTGGAAGTTGGTGTAGCCATTCCACTATTACTTCAACAGAAAACATGGCCACCATGCAAGGCGAAGGGTCTATGGTGGAATGATGAATTCTGCCCGGCGGGGTATGATGGAATGCCAATCGGCACCCCAAATAAGGAGCGCAAACGGCGCATAATACGCCACTGCAGAATAAACTGCAGATGCAGTTTCGCATTGATCTGACCAATCTCAACTCCAAAAGAGGTGGTCAGATCTCAAGCGGCAGCGGCGGAACTACGTCCAGGACATCCCGCAGAATGGCCAAGGCAAGTATCACATTATATATTAAATTTTGTCTGTGAGTGGTTGTATAAAACACCACCTTTTGCACCACAATCAGCGGTTCTGCGGCAGATCTTTCTGACAAGCTCTGTCTAAGTATAACCACTATATGATAGTTACTGCACTTTTCTGGAGAGAGAGACAGGAGAGCAAGTATGGTATTTTGCATTGGGCCAAGTAGGATAACCCAAACATAGAAAAAATTAGCCACAGAGTAGCTGTTGCGGCTGTGATGACATGGTCAGATAGGTGACACCAAAAGGTGCCTCGTGGAGAGAGAGACAGGAGAGCAAGTATGGATTTTTGCATTGGGCCAAGTAGGATCAACCCAAAATAGAAAAAAATAGCCACAGAGTAGCTGTTTCGGCTGCATGACATGGTCAGAGTAGGTGACACCAAAAAGGTGCCTGTGGAGTCAGAAAGAGGAGAGAAAACCATAGAAAAATTAGCCACAGGGGTAGCTGTTGCGGTAGAGCATTTCTAATTTTACACACTGTAATGCTTGTGTAGAGCACACAGTCATAGGACCATAAATGGCCCTACCAATAGAAAAAAATTGCCATTTGCCACAGCCTGGCTAAGCCCCGAGGTGGAAAATGAGGCAGAAGGAGCAGTACAGGTGGCCAGGGGCAAGAGGCCTTCAGTCACGGGCATCAGCAATAGGGGTGCTGTACTGAGATGTGATCCACGCCTCATTCATCTTGATGAATGTAAGGCGGTCCACATTCTCAGTGGAGAGACGGGTCCTCCTCTCCGTTACAACACCCCCTGCCGCACTGAAGGCCATCTCCGAAAGGACACTGGATGCTGGGCATGAAAGGACCTCGATGGCGTACTGTGCACACTCGGGCCATATATCCAGCCTCGCTACCCAGTAGTCCAGTGGATCCTCAGTCTCTGAGGTGACTACATCGGCCCTGGATCCAATGTAGTCGGTGACCTGGCGACTGAGGTATTGCCTGGTAGAGTTGCCAGTAGATGTGCCTGGCAACTGTGGTTGGAAGAACAGCCTGAAGTTAGCCGCAAGGCCGCCTCCAGAGCTGCTTCTCCTCCTCTCAGGCACAGGGGGACATGAGCCCTGCTCATTCCCACCATCAGGTGCTGTAGGCCTGTCAGCACCTGGGAAAGAAGAACAGAGGCAATTCCCTGAGATGCAGGAATGAACTCCGACACTTTACTCTTATAGCGGGGATCTATAAGGGTGGCCACCCAGTACTGCTCCTTCTCTTTGATGGCCTTAATCCTGGGGCCCTTGTGTAGGAATTGCAGCATATGCATACCCATATGCCGCAAAGTGCCGAATGCAGAGGACCCCGTGTCCTCATCGTCACTGAAGACAATAGTGTCGGGCTCAACCACTCCCCAACCACGGATGACATGTGGTACTTGGGAGGGTTGAGATGTCCCCCTCTCGGTCCAGATCACCTAAATCCCCCTCCTCATCATCGGACGGCTGCTCTGCACCGTGATGCCCGGGCTCAGAAAGCACAACGGTGTCTGCGTCCTACTCTTCCAGTACCTGCTACTCGGCAGCTAGTGCCCTGTCGAGTATGCCGCGCAGGGTGTGCTCAAGGAGGAACACCAGTGGGATGGTATCCGCTATGATGGCATCATCGCGGCTTACCATACTGGTGGCCTCCTCAAATGGCGCGAGTACACAGCAGGCATCCCGAATAAGCAGCCACTGCCTGGGTAAGAGAAATCCCAGGTCCCCAGAGCCTGATCTAGCCTCATACGTATACAAATAGTCCATGATGGCTCGCCTCTGCTGGAGCAGCCTCAGCAGCATCATAAGACTAGAGTTCAAGCGGGTGGGGGTGTCACAAATCAAGTGGTTCTGCGGCAGACTGTGCTGCTGCTGGAACTCGGCCAGACGAGCTGTGGCTGTGTATGACCGCCTGAAGTGACTGGACACCCTCCTAGCCATCCTCAGTACCTCCTGCAGACCAGGGTACTTGGTGAGGAACAGCTGGACAACCAGGTTGAAAACATGTGCCAGGCAAGGAACATGTTTGACTCTGCCCATGCGAAGGGCAGACAGGATGTTGATGGCATTGTCACACACTACCTTGCCTATTGAGAGGTGGGTGTGGGTCAGCCACCTCTAGCCTGCCCTTGCAGTGCTGCCAGCAACCTGCCCAGGTCCACCGGACAGACCCCATACCCCATTGGCTTCTCTCCCTCAGAGTATGCTTCGTGCAAGGGAAAGCGGGGATGGGGATATGCTTTGTAGGAACAGCACCATTGAGTAACAGTAGACCCACTGCAATATGACAATATTATTGCGGAGCCAGGCAGGCTTGGCCCCACTGGACAGACCCCACACCCCATTGGCTTCTCTCCCTCAGAGTATGCTTCGTGCAAGGGAAAGCAGGGAAGGAGATAGGGATTGTGGGAACAGCACCATTGAGTAACAATAGACCCACTGCAATATGACAATATTATTGCGGAGCCAGGCAGGCTTGGCCCCACTGGACAGACCCCATACCCCATTGGCTTCTCTCCCTCAGAGAATGCTTCGTGCAAGGGAAAGCGGGGAAGGGGATACACTTTGTAGGAAAAGCACCATTGAGTAACAATAGACCCACTGCAATATGACAATATTATTGCGGAGCCAGGCAGGCTTGGCCCCACTGGACAGACCCCATACCCCATTGGCTTCTCTCCCTCAGAGAATGCTTCGTGCAAGGGAAAGCGGGGAAGGGGATACGCTTTGTAGGAACAGCACCATTGAGTAACAGTAGACCCACTGCAATTTGAAATATTATTGCGGAGCCAGGCAGGCTTGGCCCCACCGGACAGACCCCATAACCCATTGGCTTCTCTCCCTCAGAGTATGCTTCGTGCAAGGGAAAGCTGGGATGGGGATACGCTTTGTAGGAACAGCACCATTGAGTAACAGTAGACCCACTGTAATTTGAAATATTATTGCGGAGCCAGGCAGGCTTTGCCCCACCGGACAGACCCCATACCCCATTGGCTTCTCTCCCTCAGAGTATGCTTCGTGCAAGGGAAAGCGAGGAAGGGTATACACTTTGTAGGAGAAGCACCATTCAGAGTAGGTGACACCACAAAGGTGCCTCATGGAGAGAGAGACAGGAGAGCAAGTATGGATTTTTGCATTGGGCCAAGTAGGATTAACCCAAACATAGAAAAATTAGCCACAGAGTAGCTGTTGCGGCTGTATGACATGGTCAGAGTAGGTGACACCACAAAGGTGCCTCGTGGAGAGAGAGACAGGAGAGCAAGTATGGATTTTTGCATTGGGCCAAGTAGGATCAACCAAACATAGAAAAATTAGCCACAGAGTAGCGTTTTCGGCTGCATGACATGGTCAGAGTAGGTGACACCAAAAAGGTGCCTCGTGGAGTCAGAAAGAGGAGAGCAACCATAGAAAAATTAGCCACAGGGTAGCTGTTGCGGTAGAGCATTTCTAATTTTACAACTTGAATACTGTAGAGCAAGGTATTACCATAAATGTCCCTACCAATAGAAAAAAATTGCCATTTGCCACTGCCTGGCTAAGCCCCGAGGTGGAAAATGAGGCAGAAGGAGCAGTACAGGTGGCCAGGGGCAAGAGGCCTTCAGTCACGGGCATCAGAAATAGGGGTGCTGTACTGAGATGTGATCCACGCCTCATTCATCTTGATGAATGTAAGGCGGTCCACATTCTCAGTGGAGAGACGGGTCCTCCTCTCCGTTACAACACCCCCTGCCGCATTGAAGGCCATCTCCAAAGGGACACTGGATGCTGGGCATGAAAGGACCTCGATGGCGTACTGTGCACACTCGGGCCATATATATACAGCCTCACTACCCAGTAGTCCAGTGGATCCTCAGTCTCTGAGGTGACTACATCGGCCCTGGATCCAATGTAGTCGGATCTGGCGACTGAGGTATTGCCTGGTAGAGTTGCCAGTAGATGTGCCTGGCAACTGTGGTTGGAAGAACAGCCTGAAGTTAGCCGCAAGGCCTCCAGAGCTGCTTCTCTCCTTTCAGGCACAGGGGGACATGAGCCTGCTCATTCCCACATCGGGTTCTGTAGGCCTGCCCAACGGGAAAGCAGAACAGAGGCAATTCCCTGAGATGCAGGAATGAACTCCGACGCTTTACTCTTATAACGGGGATCTATAAGGGTGGCCACCCAGTACTGCTCCTTCTCTTTGATGGCAATCCTGGGGTCTTGTGTAGAAATTGCAGCATATGCATACCCATATCCGAAAGTGCCGAACGCAGAGGACCCCGTGTCTCATCGTCACTGAAGACAATAGTGTGGGCTCCACACTCCCCAACCACGGATGACATGTGGTACTTGGGAGGGTTGAGATGTCCCCCTAGAGGAATGGTCCATTTCCTCTCGGTCCAGATCACCTAAATCCCCCTCCTCATCATGGGACGGCTGCTCTGCACCGTGATGCCCGGGCTCAGAAAGCACTACGGTGTCTGCGTCCTTCTTCCAGTACCTGCTACTCGGCAGCTAGTGCCTGTCCAGTATGCCGCGCAGGGTTTGCTCAAGGAGGAACACCAGTGGGATGGTATCCGCTATGATGTCTATGCGGGCTTACCATCCTGGGGGCCTCCTCCAATGGCACGAGCACACAGCAGGCATCCCGAATAAGCAGCCACGCCTGGGTAAGAGAAATCCCATGGTCCAGAGCCTGATCTAGCCTCATACTTATACAAATAGTCCATGATGGCTCGCCTCTGTGGAGCAGCCTCAGCAGCATATAAGACTAAGCGGGTGGGGGTGTCACAAATCAAGTGGTTCTGGGGCAGACTGTGCTGCTGCTGGAACTCGGCCAGACGAGAGAGCTGTGGTTGTGTATGACCGCCTGAAGTGACTGGACACCCTCCTAGCCATCCTCAGTACCTCCTGCAGACCAGGGTACTTGGTGAGGAACAGCTGGACAACCAGGTTGAAAACATGTGCCAGGCAAGGAACATGTGTGACTCTGCCCATGCGAAGGGCAGACAGGATGTTGATGGCATTGTCACACACTACCTTGCCTATTGAGAGGTGGTGTGGGGTCAGCCACCTCTCAGCCTGCCCTTGCAGTGCTGCCAGCAACACTGCCCGGGTGTGGCTCCTATCACCGAGACACAGAAGCTGCAACACTGCATGGCACCGTCTCACCTGGCATGAAGCATAGGCTCTGGGGGGGCACAGGGCTGTCTGGGAAGAGGACTCACCAGATGAGGAGGGGGGTGGTGGAGACTGGTATATCACCAATACGTGGTGGTACCATGCGTCCATAGTAATGTGGACACTCTTGCCCACACTGTGGTCCAGCGAAGCAGATATATTGCCCTGCAGATGGTCGTGCAGGGCTGGTACTGCCTTCTGGGCAAAGTACCTACGGCCAGATGTAGAGGTACCATCTCTGTTTAAAAATGTTCCTTTTGTCTGTGTTTTACTGCATTTTCTGTCTGGCCACTAGGTGGCAATATTCTTAATGTTGCTCAGGTTTAGTAGGAACTAAAATTGTTGAGAACAGTTTTGAGGGGACCAGTTTATGGGGAGGAAGAGGGTGGGGCCTGATGCATGGGGGTAGCTGGAAAACTTCTGGAGCTGCAAAGGCCTAGTTGCTGAGTAGAACAGATATTAAAGGAGAAGGACTACAGGATCTACAAGTATCAGCAAGGGATAAGATACTATAAAGGGAGAGACAAGTCCTGTGTGATATCTGTGAGTAACAATGTCTGTGATTTGGAGTGCAATGTCACTAGTTTCTACCACAGCTAATTGTCCAAATTTGGTTCTGTTGTTTCCTCATCTGCAATAAGTTCATCTTCAGCCTGGTTCCAATTAAATAAAATTATTTCAACAGTAATAAGACTTGAGTGATTAAATAGTACCTGTGACACAGGCACCTGCCACTGTGGTGTGCCAATGGCCACAAAGTCCCTAAATGCTGCACTGTCTACCAGACTGAATGGTAGCAGCTGCACCGCCAGGAGTTTGGCTAAGCCGGCCGTGAGACGCTGAGCTTGGGGGTGACAATTTCTGCCTCCGCTCCAACTGGGGAAGAGAAACCTGCCTTATACCTGACGACCCAGCAGCAGTATCAAGAGGCCTCTTAACACCGCATGCTGGGGCCAAAGGCTGTCTCTCCTCCCTAACTTCCACCAAGGAAGCAGCTTGGTGGAGGGGGAGGAGGAACGGTGGCTACCTGGGCACGAGGAAGGGAACGCGTGGGTGCCTGCACGTTCCCTAACTGCTGCTCCCATTTGGCAAAGTGGTGGAGCATCATATGCCTCCTCATAGAAGAGGTGCCCAGAGTTGATGCATTCTTCCCACGGCTAACATGCTGCAGGCACAGACTGCACACTGCAACCGTGTTGTCACCGGGAGCCAATGCAAACTCCCATACAGCAGAGCCACCGGCACGCACAGGAGCAGAGGTCACCTGCCGTTGTGGGGCACTGGCATCAGGTGGCATTGGTGCCGTACCTCCACGAGCAGCACTAGGTGCACTAGACGCACCGCCTCTGCCCCTACCACTGACCCCAGTCCTGCCTCTGGGTTTAGGCTTGTGCTCGCACAGTGGATCCTCAGTCTCTGAGGTGACTACATCGGCCCTGGATCCAATGTAGTCGGATCTGGCGACTGAGGTATTGCCTGGTAGAGTTGCCAGTAGATGTGCCTGGCAACTGTGGTTGGAAGAACAGCCTGAAGTTAGCCGCAAGGCCGCCTCCAGAGCTGCTTCTCCTCCTTTCAGGCACAGGGGGACATGAGCCCTGCTCATTCCCACCATCGGGTTCTGTAGGCCTGCCAGCACCTGGGAAAGCAGAACAGAGGCAATTCCCTGAGATGCAGGAATGAACTCCGACGCTTTACTCTTATAACGGGGATCTATAAGGGTGGCCACCCAGTACTGCTCCTTCTCTTTGATGGCCTTAATCCTGGGGTCCTTGTGTAGAAATTGCAGCATATGCATACCCATATGCCGCAAAGTGCCGAACGCAGAGGACCCCGTGTCCTCATCGTCACTGAAGACAATAGTGTCGGGCTCAACCACTCCCCAACCACGGATGACATGTGGTACTTGGGAGGGTTGAGATGTCCCCCTAGAGGAATGGTCCATTTCCTCTCGGTCCAGATCACCTAAATCCCCCTCCTCATCATGGGACGGCTGCTCTGCACCGTGATGCCCGGGCTCAGAAAGCACTACGGTGTCTGCGTCCTACTCTTCCAGTACCTGCTACTCGGCAGCTAGTGCCCTGTCCAGTATGCCGCGCAGGGTGTGCTCAAGGAGGAACACCAGTGGGATGGTATCCGCTATGATGGCATCATCGCGGCTTACCATCCTGGTGGCCTCCTCAAATGGCGCGAGCACACAGCAGGCATCCTGAATAAGCAGCCACTGCCTGGGTAAGAGAAATCCCAGGTCCCCAGAGCCTGATCTAGCCTCATACTTATACAAATAGTCCATGATGGCTCGCCTCTGCTGGAGCAGCCTCAGCAGCATCATAAGACTAAGCGGGTGGGGGTGTCACAAATCAAGTGGTTCTGCGGCAGACTGTGCTGCTGCTGGAACTCGGCCAGATGAGCTGTGGTTGTGTATGACCGCCTGAAGTGACTGGACACCCTCCTAGCCATCCTCAGTACCTCCTGCAGACCAGGGTACTTGGTGAGGAACAGCTGGACAACCAGGTTGAAAACATGTGCCAGGCAAGGAACATGTGTGACTCTGCCCATGCGAAGGGCAGACAGGATGTTGATGGCATTGTCACACACTACCTTGCCTATTGAGAGGTGGTGTGGGGTCAGCCACCTCTCAGCCTGCCCTTGCAGTGCTGCCAGCAACACTGCCCGGGTGTGGCTCCTATCACCGAGACACAGAAGCTGCAACACTGCATGGCACCGTCTCACCTGGCATGAAGCATAGGCTCTGGGGGGGCACAGGGCTGTTTGGGAAGAGGACTCACCAGATGAGGAGGGGGGTGGTGGAGACTGGTATATCACCAATACGTGGTGGTACCATGCGTCCATAGTAATGTGGACACTCTTGCCCACACTGTGGTCCAGCGAAGCAGATATATTGCCCTGCAGATGGTCGTGCAGGGCTGGTACTGCCTTCTGGGCAAAGTACATACGGCCAGATGTAGAGGTACCATCTCTGTTTAAAAATGTTCCTTTTGTCTGTGTTTTACTGCATTTTCTGTCTGGCCACTAGGTGGCAATATTCTTAATGTTGCTCAGGTTTAGTAGGAACTAAAATTGTTGAGAACAGTTTTGAGGGGACCAGTTTAGGGGCACTGGCACCAGGTGGCATTGGTGCCGTACCTCCACGAGCAGCACTAGGTGCACTAGATGCACCGCTCTGCCCCTGCCACTGACCCCAGTCCTGCCTCTGGGTTCAGGCTTCTGCTCACACTCTGAGGGCTCCCCCTCAGAGACACTATCCTCCTCTCTCACTTGTGGTACCCATGAACGATCAGTGACCTCATTGTCCACTTCCACCTCCTCAATACTGGAGGCTGTGTCACTAATAGCAGCAGCAGCATCTGGGACCTCACCCCCTACAATAGTTACCTGGCTGCTCATGGACTGCTGCGTGACATCATCAGCCTCCTGTCCCCCTGTGCACTGAGCACATTCCTTCGCCTTGGGGCGACAGGAAAGATTGTGCATCAGTGCACAGCTCCTCCTCAAGCA
>JAACNH010002023.1:0-48691 GCA_019447015.1 Hymenochirus boettgeri
TGTGCTAGCTACCATCTTGCTTGTCCTTCATAGTTCTTTAGTGCCAAGCCCACAAACACCAAGGAGTTCAAAGTCCAGCATAACACTAACACATTGTTGGTCGTTATCATCACTGAGGTAATATTATAACAACACACAAGAACATTCTTAAAGTGCTTTATCTTTTCAGGTACCATCTCAGTATCTCAAAGATCAATCAACGCAGCAGCTCCCCAAATACATGAGATATTGGGAGGGCTCTGGGCCATCTTGGATCCCCTCCCACTGTACCACTGAGTATCGCACAGGGTAAAGTTCTTGTCTGCTCAAATCCCCCCATGTCTTAGTCCCTGATACCTTTTATTTTCAATATAAATATCCTCTTTTTCTAATTGACACCGTCCCAGGCCCCTGAACAACATACCCTCCTAGCTCCACAGCATGGCCATTTTTAATCAGCTGATCACACGTGTGTGTAATATAACACACAAAAGATTGTGCCCTTATCAGTTCTCCCTCCCAAAGCAACTATGTTTTGAATCTGATAGGTCGGCTAAGTACGACGAGTTTTAGTGTTATTCCACCTTATTACGTTCACGTTAAAAAACCATCTACCATTAGCTATGCACTGAGAGCCATTAACAGCTCAGTGTGGTTGCCTAGAGGAATGAGAGGGCTTGAGAATAGGTGGTGATCCACTGAACGTTTGCCTGTTTTTTTTTCTGTGGTGACAGGGTGGAATAACTGTACTTCTTTCCAACAAACATACAAGTAAGGAGTATCTCAGACTTTATTTGTATTTTTTAGGCTGAGGGCAGCGCAGCTTTTACCGAGATGCTCATCGAGTTATTTGTACATAAAATACTCACTTTTTCCCCCCCATATTTCCTAGAGGGTGGCATATTAGATCCGCAATACCATCTCTCTGTACAATAGCTGTAATTTCAATGTACGCACTGAAGGGACGCATATACCTGCCAACATTGCACTTAAAACAACATTTCATAGAGATAGATCCAGAACTTTGTAATACTTCTTAACTGGATTTGGTTTTGATCAATTCCCTCTTACATTTTTCCCATTAGAGCCCAATTACTCCGAGGTCTCCTGGCTTCAATCCAGTACTTGATTTGCCTCCGCTCTATGTTTCCCTTCCCCACTACCCAATCTTGGGAACACCTCCTTCCATTCGTACCAGATTCGACCTTCTGATTGGCAAGCATGCATCTAAGTCAGTATTAGCCCGATATATTGCTCCATGTTGCCATCATTCACACCATACCAAATAGGAATATAATGAAGTAAGTTCTCTATTTCATTGTTCTCGATTGTACATCAACATATGTGGGATCCTTTCTTTATGTGCAAATACAAATACAATGTTCTTTCGGCAGTGGCCACTGTGCGACCGAAACCTGTGGTGTTTGTATTTGTACTTTGCACTAATAAAGAAGGGATTCCCCATATGTTGAATACAATCTGAAACGACTGGACAACCTTATCTTCTTATATTACTATTGGACTATGTGTGTGGCAGGGAGGTGGCACCAAAGGTTTGGACATCAGTCGGATCCTCCTATTTTGCTTATATTGATTGGAACACATACCAATTGTCATTATTCTAGTTACAAGCAAACCGTTTATAAGGCACTTGACTGACGGCTAAAATGGTTTCTGATTGGATATCTAAGAACAGATCAAAAAAAATAAATGGCCAGCGTAAAAGTTGGGGAATTATGGTTCCATAATGAGCAATTAAAAAAATCCCAGTTTAGATTGAATTTATTCACATAAAACAGCTACTCTTGGTACATTGCCACAAAGGGGCTCCTCAAATGCCCTAATGGCCACATATCTCCATTACAAGGATGAACATTCATTTCATCTCTGGAAGGTTTCAGCCCAAATCAGGTTTATTTGTAAAAGAATATAGTATAGGCACATGGTTACTTTTTTATTGGTTGAATACATGTACAAGGTCATTGGCAAAGTGAACCAATGATTGAACATAGAAAGAGAAATACAAGTACAGACAGAACATGAAGCTTCAATAGACTTGCTACTGTAGACTCGGGAATAGGCACATTTTAAGGATGGTCCGTTCTTCATGTGAGAAGAGTAGGGTATCCGTGCATCATAGCTCACTGTTTAAAGCTGCTACACAAAATCCACTGTGTCCATGAGGTTCCTGTAGGGCTTTAGGGCCAGATTCCTCCTCTGAACGCTGACATGCAAAAAAAAAACCCAACTTAATAAAATTTATATCTCAAGTGCACTGAGAGACCCAGGAGTGCAATTGGTTTTTTTTCCATTAATTTCAGTTTTTTTCGCAGTGGAGAAATAAATTTTAATAATTTTTACACAAGATTAGTTATTGTCACAATGTGAAGGTGCAGTGGCGCTAATTTATAACAGTCACTCAGCTGAGTGTCTCTCCGAACAGGTTCCGGTTTCACTGAACGTACTTCTAGCGTCAGATAAGAGAGCACATCCTTCCCCTTACACTCTCAGCCAGTCCCCGCACACAACCCTGAAATTTGGTAAACAATCGGTCCGCCGTATAGTGCAAGGATGTAAATAATTCTCTCCCTCTCGTTCAACCCCCACACCCTAAAATAAATATATTTTATATTCAACTACGAAATTTTGTGAAAATACCCCCACCACCCCTCCCCGTCCGCCCCAATACCCCCCCTTAATCTCTCTGTCACCCTCCAAACCCTCCCCTTACACCTCAGCCAGTCCCTGCACACACCGTGAGGCGGTCTTTGCCTTTTGTAAAAATTGTCCGCCGTTAGTGTGCAGGAGTTCAAATTCTATCCCCCCCATTCACCCCCCACCCTAAAAAAAATATTCGTTAACCTTTTACTGGTAAAGGAGTTATGCATAAAAAAATTGTTAAGGAGTATATGCATTCCAAAATTGTTGAAATCGGACCCCACCAACGATTTGTATAGCGGTAAGCTAGGTAACCATAATCTGTGTCAATGTCAGATCACTCACCGTTACAGGTGGAATTTTTGAAACCAAAAACCGCTTAACTTTTGTAAGTAGGTGCCTGAATAGCCTGACAATTTAAGCCGTCTGCCTCCACGGCAGGGGGAGAATTAGTGATGACGTGAGTAGTGAGGGCTTTGCCTTTTTTAGTGATAGAAGATACAAATTAACCATTCAACAGGTCTAAGAACATTTGGCTAGATTAGTCCATTGTTTTTCCTACATTCTAATGCGATTCTACCACCAGGTTTGAATGGGGGTGCAGGTTGAGCATTTCATCTACTTTTTGGGAACAGTCCTCACACACAAGTTTAAACAAAGGAAAATAACGAGAGTGTTGATTGCAGTCATGAATAGACCCGAAATTTAAAAACCTCACTCAAGTTCATTATGCAGCAAAATCCCCAAAGCAAGTCTAGATCAGAACCAGAGGACGGTTGCAAAACCCCCCCGTGCACCGCTCGAGGACAAGGGGACTGAAACCCTATTTCACAGGAAGGCAGCTCCTACTCTTCAATTTGCTGGAATTCAAAAGGCACTGCAGAGCTGAGGTGTATAGGAAGTGTTTTTTTTTTTCACACTTACACAGTTGCGACAAACTGGGTTAATTTTAGTTTTGGACATGTACCAACATTTAAATTTTGGCAAATGTAGCTGGAGCAGACTTGGATGGGGCTGTTCTGTTTATGGCAAACCCATAGGTGAGA
Organism: Hymenochirus boettgeri; assembly: GCA_019447015.1. Lineage (NCBI taxonomy): Eukaryota > Metazoa > Chordata > Amphibia > Anura > Pipidae > Hymenochirus > Hymenochirus boettgeri. The sequence continues at coordinate 3,684 of JAACNH010002023.1, forward strand.
ACCTATTTGTTTACAACACAATAAATGTACAATCAATTGCACATGTGGGGTTACAAGGCATTTAGATTGTCGAGCCCATCTATCAGTGAACCAGTATGTTCTCCCTCTGAGCTCATCCTATTTATCATCCATATAACCTCCCTAGACCATTACCTCTTGTAACATTGCCGTCTGCGTTCACACCGGTACACAGATCCATCCGAGCCAACCTCAATCATAACCAGGCTTCCATCCACCTGTTTCCACTGTCACCCCCCCTTCGACAAGCTGTTGGGGTCCACACTATAATCTTAGAAGATCTGGTTGGCACTGTTGCCTCCCCAACATCCTAAGGGGCCACAGCTGTAGTATTTAAGAGCCCGATTAAGTTGGATCCAGGGAAGGTTTGGTCCCTCCGGAGGTGGTGTTCATCCATCCTGGTTTCACACAGTAAATGGCATCCCCAGAATTGACTCCCACTATGAACCAATCACCCCAGCATCAATCTGCTTTAGAAGTCCTGTAGGGAAGAAATAATGGACAAAACCCACACTGGACCATTACATTCATATAAAAATTTTACTAATGTTAAACCTATAAAACATTTACTAGTGTAAAACCTATGTAAGAGCATTAACAAGACAGCTGTTACTGGTTCATTTGCAAGATTTGTTTTGGTTGTCCATTCCAAAATAGAAACATGAGAATTTCTGTTATATCTGTGTGATTCAACTTAGATCAAATGACTTGAAAGGTTAGCTTGTAAATCATCCAACTGGTCTCCATTCAGTAAAAGTCATTTTTGCTATATGACGTGTCCTCCCCAGAGTGAAGCGATGTTCTTACTGCAGTTACTGGTTATTGAAATTGAGCCAACCTGCCCTTGGTTTCACATTCAGTTAAGACTTTATATGTCACATGATGTGGCGCCTACAGCTGCCCATAATAAAACAAAGTGCCCCTCAGCAGAAACTGTTGCCAAGTTCACACACGCACTAGTACATAAGTTCTTCACAGTGTGCGGTCTTACAAGTTTCTAATGTGACGGTACTTCAGGTTCCCCAGTGTGACTGTACATTAGTTTGCTCACATGCGTTTACTACAAGGTTCCCCATAGAACACAAGGTTGCCCCAGTGTGTTGTATACATAGGTTGCCTACAGTGTACTGGTACATAAGGTGGGTACAGTGTGCTGTACATACAAGGTTGCACACGTTGATGTACATAAGTTTGCCCACAGTGTACTGTCCATCAAGGTTACCCACAGTGTGACTGGTACTTATAAGGTTTTTTTTGCCTCAGTTGAACTGGTACTATAAGGTTGGTTACAGTGTGCCTGGGTACTTGATACAGTTGCCTACCGTGGTAATCCTGGTACAAAATATAAGGTTGGTACAGTGTGACTGGTACAAAAGGATGGTTACGTGTGACTGGTACACAAGTTCCACAGTGTGCCTGGTAAATATAAGTTTGCCCACATTGTGACTGTTACCCATCAGGTTACCCACAGTGGGTTGACGTGTATGTATAAAGGTTGCCTACAGTGGACTGGTACATATAGGTTGGTTATAGTGTGACTGGGACTTATAAAACGGTTGCCTACCGTGGAACTGGTACATATAAGGTTGGTTGCAGTGTGACTGGTACCACTGTACACACGGTATGCCCACTTGTATGACGTGGTACATACAAGGTTTGTACATATGGATACTATACATACAAGTTGCCCACAGTGTGACTGGTACATACAGGTTGCCTCACAGTGTGACTGGTACATACAAGGGGTTTCCCCCATGTGCTGTTACATCAAGTTGCCCCACAGTGTGACTGGTATATGTAAGTTTGCCCCACAGTTTGACTATTACATACAAGGTTGCCCACAGTATATACAAGGTTGTCCCACCTATAACAAGGTTGGCCCCACATGTGACTGGTACATACACGGTTTGGTCCACAGTGTGACTGGTATATGTAAGTTTGCCCACATGTGACTATTACATGACAAGTTTGCCCACAGTATGACACAAGGTTGCCCACAGTGTGACGAGTGTGCAATATAAGTTTGCCCACAGTGTGACTATTCATACAAGGTTGCCCACAGTATGACACAAGGTTGCCTACACAGTGTGACGTTTACATAAAAGTTCCCACAGTGATGCATATATTGCATACAAGGTGCCCCCAGTATGACACAAGGTTGCCTGCTACACGTGTGACTGTACATACAAGGTTTGCCCACATTGTTACTATTGCATACAAGGTTGCCCACAGTATTGACACAGGTTGCCTCACAGTGTGACTGTATATATAATTTTGCCCCAGTGTGACTATTGCATACAAGGTTGCCCACACTTGAACTGGTGACTAGTGAAGTAACCAGGAATCGCTGGCCCCCTAAGCAAAACTATGATGGGGCCCCTATCCGTGCTTCACCGAACGTGGTTTTCTGGGAGGAGGCTATATCTGTCATGGGAAAAATAAGAAGATGGGGCCCCTTAGGCTCCAGGGCCCCCCACAGTTGCTCCCCCTGCTCCCCTTGATGTTCCCTGACTGGTACATACAGTTTGCCCACGTGTGACTGGACACTACTCTCCTTATTTACAGGGATCCAGCAACATACAAGGTTGCCCACAGTGTGACTGGTACATACAGGTTGCCCAGAGTGTGACTGTAACATACTCTCCTAATTTACTACAGGATCAGTAAACTACAAGGTTGCCCACATGTGTACTGGTACATACAAGTTTGCCCACATTGTGACTTATGATACCCTTTCAGGTATCCTTGTAATGAGGGGTAAAAAGGGGAGAGATGACAAGCCACCCCTGCAACCACTGGCACTCCTAGGCACGTGCCTACCCAATGGGAGGTGTGTTCCTGAACACAATTATCAGTAACAGGCACTGGGACCAGAAATCAAAATGAATGATTAGTCGAGTAGCTTGACCTAACAGAAACAATGGAAACCAATGTTAAATAGACTCTAATGAACAGAAGGTATTTGGATTATTTGTTCTATCTTATCTACATAAACATGTCATGTGTATAATAAATAATAAATATAAAACAAATGGTCTAACAAGAGAACTAAACTCACACAAATAAAAAAACAATCCTAAATATTATTCCACCAATAGTCGACACTATCCACTTACCTACTTACATATCCAGTAGCCTCGGGCCAATCTTAGATCCATATTTCATGATATTGATCCAGGTCGGGGGTCAAATTTGGAGGAATAAATTTAAAAATCAACAGTATTGATACAGTGTTTGGGCAGCATGACTTTACAAACTCTTCTTAGGACACAATCATTTAAAGGGAAACTAAAGTGTCAAATTAAATTTGCTAACCAATCTGTTCCGGTCCACTCCAATTCGCCCATTTAAACTAGTTAGGGCTCGTTCATACGATAGAAGGTTTTGGTGCTGTAACATCACACCAATGCTGTGAACATAGAACAAATAAAGGGAGGCTGTGGGAGCCGTCTCATGGCATTTAAAATTTATAACAGGAGTGGAAGTGCTACTGATCTGACCAAAAACATAGAACATACACATAATGGCACCATTCACAGCATCATGCAGCAGTTTTGTGCGTTAACGCACAGCGGTGCCATTGAGGCCTAGTGTGAATGTAGCTTTAGGCAACCTAACTGCTTCTGCAAGGAACACACACTCCCATCCTTTGTCCTATGGAGAATTAGAGGTTGGCCGAAACTACAGATTTTTATTTCCGTTTTCGGATTCCAGATCTCGGAAAAATCCTGAAGATCCGAAAAATAGAAATCTTTTTCGAATGTACGGAGCTATTTTCGAAAAATCTTTGAACGTTCGAAAAATACGATTAGAGACCAATTTTCGAGTTTCATCTTATTTTCAAGATTTTGAATGTTTTGGCTATTTTGAAATTATTGAAAATAGCTCCATACATTCGATTTTCAAAAATACGATCGAATTTTGAAAGTGTCTCTGGTCTTTTTCGAATGTTTGAAGATATTTTCGTAAATTACCGAAATAGCTCCATACATTCGAAAGTCTTCGAAAATTTGTTCCGAAGTCCAGAAATTCGAGGATCTTCGGGATTTTTGGCGTTCGAGATACGGGTTGTCTGTCGACCCGATCCCATCTCTATGAGAACTGAAAAGGTTTTTTTAGATTGAATGGATAGAATAATACAACACATTAAACGTTGCAGAGCATAAAAATACTAATAATATGTACAGCAGGGGATACAGGGAGGTCTCAGAGCATTACCCCCGGAATTACTTTGGAGTACAGCGTAAGCTCAAGACAACATTACCTCAATAGAAGAGCTCATTCACAAACATAACAATTTGTTTCTCACCTCTCCTTTGCTGTGGATGCTGGGTGATTTATTAATTTATATCAGCAAAACCCCCATAGTCGTCTAGGGGGCTGGGCTGAATCCCCATAAACCGAAAGAAAGATGGGGTTAGGTATAAACGCCAAAGTAAGGCAGTTCTAGGTAGGGATCAGTAATATATAGGACGAAGCAAGGGAGAATCTGAGTGTCAAACAAGTTTCCCACCTGAACGCAAGGTCAATCCTCCAGCACACTCAATAACCATGGAAACCCCTAATTAGAGCGGTTAAGCACGGGTAACCAAACCTCAATATGTGCTAACCAAAGTTGACATGAAACCACGTGTGTGGCAAATATACATAGTGATCTCTAATCATAATAACTTGCATCTAACACATCTATATATAATAATCAGAATAAAATATTCATACTTATAAATACAAAAGTTGAAATGGACGTAAAAGATCATAGAAACCCCCTTAAAAGTTAAAGTTTGTGGATGCGTAATAAACACTTCCAAGCTGAAAAGGGGGTGGAACAGGGTTCAGTGTAATGGAAATTATTCCCCGCATGGATACAAATAGCTGATGGGGATACCAGGTAACGCTGGTGGAATAAATATGTAGCAGGCAAAAAGTAAGTATCAATCAGAAAGTAACTGTTATTCACATCCAAGGCCAAATCCAACAAAAGAAAAGGGCACTTATGGCTGAAGGGAGGGTCCTAATAGATGTTGGTTGGTAAATACACGGTACACACACACTATCCTACTACTAACACATCTATACAGAGACCCACCTCTGCCCTTCTGTATTCAAGGCAAACGTACCTTATGATCCAAAAAGTTTACTTTATGGTCAAAAGCAAAAACATACCCCTAACACCACACAGACGCAGGTACATCCACCTACTAATACTGATCCAAACACCCAACCTATCTTTCTATTTCTATGGCAATCATACCTAAACCATTTAAAACTTATGGGCTATGTAATGAGAGCCGTTACTGCTATTTGTTTCTGAAAGTCACTTAACTGATGTACCATTGGGTAGTGCATTGGTTGCACTACCCAAATTTTGCAGTGGTATGCAAAAATTGGGTAGTGCAACTATGTACCAAGCCATAGCACCTCTTTAAGTTGGAATGATTACATCAGCAGATAGGTGGACAATGGGAGCTGTCAAAGAAAAAAGGGTTGGCAGCTCTCCCATAAGAGAATATATGGTAATAACTTCAGATACTCAGCTAAATAAAACCTAGCTTTTATTGCCACATCAATACATTAAAAGAAACCACCTGACACATTCCATAGTCACCAGTACTTAATCATAGGCATAATAAAACTGTTTCAACCGACATTTTTATACCCATTATTAGCTAATCATTTAAAGGGCATCTATACCGAAAAATAGGTTATTTTAAATTGACCATAACTATAATTCCTCCCAACCACCACTGTATCATTTTTTGTTGATCTGCCCCCTATTTCTTTAGATATCCAATCTAAAACTTCTTATATTTCATCTGTCAATCAAGTTCATTGCTCTCAAAAACTATTCTTCTGTGAGTAGTTTTACTGTAGCTGGAATGGTGACAGAGTTTGACAGTTGGAATGCTGTATGCTGTGTGCAGGCGTGACAGTTGGTTTGTGGGAAAAAAGTCAGGTCGGATGGAAGTGGGAGTGGTTAAAAGAGGGAGGGGGGATACTGCTCGTAAACAAAATGTGTGCTGGATTGAAGGCATGTAGCAACACACGCAAATCAGAGAAAGTGCTACTTACATGTATTCAATTATAGATTAAGATGAGGCAAAGTCATTTTTTTAGTGTCCCTTTAAAGCCTCAATATTCCATTTAAATGAATACACGTGTTAAAGACCATACAATATACTGGGGGAAAGAAATAATTCTTTTATATAATAACAATGCAAATAGATATAATATATTAATTTTAATAATGTCATTATTGTTCGTGTTCTAGGATATTATACAATTATTATCATTAACAAAGTAAACCCATCTGTACGTCTTCAAAAATCCGTAAAAAGTAAATATCAAAAATAGAATTCAACCCACTAGGAGCTCTTGTACCTAGTTCAAAAATCTAAAATGCCTCCTGTCTTAATAATATAGATGCGCTGTCACCCCCTCTTTTAGGAGTGCATACTCTCTTCATACATTGGACTCTCTATCGAAATGTCTGGCCACCAGACTATTAAAATTATTATTCTTAATATTATTAAGGTGTTCCCGCACACAAACTGTCAGGCTCCCACAGGTGAGCAAGTACATTACAGATATAGTGTTACAATTAATGTTACATCTTGTCCCTCCACAGCTATACATGCCCTTAAACCTTAGCTATGATGGTGCATTACCACCTGACTAATAAAAAGGCTGGGAGACAAATGTTTGTCAGGACTATGGGAGCTGACCTACCCATTTGTTTCCATGGCAAACATACCTAAATGATCCAAAAAGTTATGCTGTTCTCATTCATCCAGGTCACGGTATATCTGTAATATTCATCCATACAGGTCATGGTATATCTGTAATATTCATATCTGTAATATTCATTCATCCAGGTCACGGTATATCTGTAATATTCATCCATCCAGGTCATGGTATATCTGTAATATTCATCCATCCAGGTCATGGTATATCTGTAATATTCATTCATCCAGGTCATGGTATATCTGTAATATTCATTCATCCAGGTTTGGAGCTAGGGGGTGGGAGTCCAAAACGGGAGGGGGAGGGAGGGGGAGAATAGCTGCAGTGCGCATGCCAAACTTCTCCCGGAGGAGAGACAGGAGGCAGAGTCCTATATGGACTCTGCTATCTTTCTGGTGGGCAGTTTTTGGGACTTTGGGGAGTGATTACTGGAGAGCTGGGATGTGAGGTAAGGATTTTATTACACTACAGAGTGGGGCCAGTAGTTAGTTTTGGGGGTTGACATGCCCTTTAAAGTTTTGGGGATTGTTTCCTAGGTAAGGGAGTGTTTAGTCTTAATAAAACAAGTATATACTTCAAATAAATGTACAATCAATTGCACATGTAGGGGTTACAAGGCATTAGATTGTCGAGCCCCATCTATCAGTGAAACCAGTATGTTCTCCCTCTGAGCTCATCCTATATTATCTCCATATAACCTCCCTAGACCATTACCTCTTGTAAACATTGCCGTCTGCGTTCACACCGTACACAGATCCATCCGAGCCAACCTCAATCATAACCAGGCTTCCATCCACCTGTTTCCACTGGTCACCTCGACAAGCTGTTGGGGTCACACTATAACGATAGAAGATCTGGTTGGCACTGTTGACTCCCCAACATCCTAAGGGGCCACAGCTGTAGTATTTAAGAGCCCGATATAGTTGGATCCAGGGAAGGTTGGTCCCTCCGGAGGTGGTTCCATCCTGGTTCACACAGTAAATGGCATCCCCAGAATTGACTCCCACTATGAACCAATCACCTCCAGCATCAATCTGCTTTAGAAGTCCTGTAGGGGAAGAATAAATGGACAAAACCCACACTGGACCATTACATTTCATAATAAAAATTTTACTAATGTATAAACCTATAAAACATTTACTAGTGTATAAACCTATGTAAGAGCATTAACAAAGACAGCTGTTACTGGTTCATTTGCAAGATTTGTTTGGTTGTCCATCAAAATAGAAACATGAGAATGTCTGTTATATCTGTTGTATTCACTTAGATCAAATGGACTTGAAGGTTAGCTTGTAAATCATCCAACTGGCTCTCCATTCAGTAAAAGTCATTTTGCTATATGACGTGTCCTCCCCAGAGTGAAGCGATGTTCTTACTGCAGTTACTGGGGTTATTGAAATGGAGCCAACATGCCCTTGGTTTCACATTCAGTTAAGACTTTATATAGTCACATGATGTTGGCGCCCTACAGCTGCCAATAATAAAACAAAGTGCCCCTCAGCAGAAACTGGTATAGACAAGTTCACACACAGTCACTAGTACATACAAGTTTCTCACAGTGTGACTGGTGCTTACAAGTTTTCCTACAGTGTGACTGGTACATACAAGGTTGCCCACAGTGTGACTGGTACATACAAGGTTGCCCACAGTGTGACTGGTACATACAAGGTTGCCCACAGTATGACACAAAGTTGCCCACAGTGTGATTGGTACATATAAGGTTGCCTACAGTGTGACTGGTACATATAAGGTTGGTTACAGTGTGACTGGTACATACAAGGTTGCACACCAGTGTGACTGGTACATATAAGTTTGCCCACAGTGTGACTGTTACCATCAAGGTTACCCACAGTGTGACTGGTACTTATAAGGTTGCCTACAGTGGAACTGGTACATATAAGGTTGGTTACAGTGTGACTGGTACTTATAAGGTTGCCTACAGTGGAACTGGTACATATAAGGTTGCCCACAGTGTGACTGGTACATATAAGTGTTGCCCACAGTGTGACTGTACCATACAGGTTACCCACGTGTGAATGGTGGTACTATAAGGTTGCCTACAGTGGAACTGGTACATATAAGGTTGGTTATAGTGTGACTGGTACTTATACGGTTGCCTACAGTGGAACTGGTACATATAAGGTTGGTTACAGTGTGACTGGTACATACTGTACACGTTTGCCCACAGTATGACTGGTACATACAAGGTTGTACATAGTATGACTAGTACATACAAAGTTGCCCACAGTGTGACTGGTACATACAAGGTTGCCCACAGTGTGACTGGTACATACAAGGTTGCCCACAGTGTGACTGTTACATACAAGGTTGCCCACAGTGTGACTGGTATATGTAAGTTTGCCCACAGTTTGACTATTACATACAAGGTTGCCCACAGTATGATACAAGGTTTCCCACAGTATGACACAAGGTTGTCCACAGTGTGACTGGTATATGTAAGTTTGCCCACAGTGTGACTATTACATACAAGGTTGCCCACAGTATGACACAAGGTTGCCCACAGTATGACACAAGGTTGCCCACAGTGTGACTAGTACATATAAGTTTGCCCACAGTGTGACTATTGCATACAAGGTTGCCCACAGTATGACACAAGGTTGCCTACAGTGTGACTGTTACATAAAAGGTTGCCCACAGTGTGACTATTGCATACAAGGTTGCCCACAGTATGACACAAGGTTGCCTACAGTGTGACTGGTACATACAAGGTTGCCCACAGTGTGACTATTGCATACAAGGTTGCCCACAGTATGACACAAGGTTGCCCACAGTGTGACTGGTATATATAATTTTGCCCACAGTGTGACTATTGCATACAAGGTTGCCCACAGTATGACACAAGGTTGCCCACACTGTGACTGGTACCAGTGGAATAACCAGGAATCGCTGGGCCCCCTAGCAAAACTATGATGGGGCCCCTATCCGTGCTTCACCGACAGTGGTTTTCTGGGAGGAGGCTATATCTGTCATGGGAAAAATAAGAAGATGGGGCCCCTTAGGCTCCAGGGCCCCCCACAGTTGCTCCCCCTGCTCCCCTGATAGTTCCCTGACTGGTACATACAAGTTTGCCCACAGTGTGACTGGAACATACTCTCCTTATTTACAGGGATCCAGCAACATACAAGGTTGCCCACAGTGTGACTGGTACATACAAGGTTGCCCAGAGTGTGACTGGAACATACTCTCCTTATTTACAGGGATCCAGTAACATACAAGGTTGACCACAGTGTGACTGGTACATACAAGTTTGCCCACAGTGTGACTATGATAACCCTTTCAGGTATCCTCTGTAATGAGGGGTAAAAAGGGGGAGAGATTGACAGCCACCCCTGCAACCACTGGCACTCCTAGGCACGTGCCTACCCAATGGGAGGTGTGTCCCTGAACACAATTATCAGTAACAGGCACTGGGACCAGAAATCAGAAATGAATGGATTAAGTCGAGATAGCTTGACCTAACAGAAACAATGGAAACCAATGTTAAATAGACTCTAATGAACAGAAGGTAATTATGGATTATTTGTTCTATCTTATCTACATAGAACATGTCATGTGTATATAAATAATAAATAAAAACAATGGTCTAACAAGAGAACTAAACTCACACAAATAAAAAACAATCCTAAATATTATTATTCCACCAATAGTCGGACACTAATCCACTTACCTACTTACATATCCAGTACCACCGGGGCCAATCATTAGAAGATCCATATTTCATGATATTGTCCAGGTCGGGGGTCAAATTTGAGGAATAAATTTAAAATCAACAGTATTGATACAGTGTTTGGGCAGCATGACATTTACAAACTCTTCCTTAGGACACAATCATTTAAAGGGAAACTAAAGTGTCAAGATTAGAATTGGCTAAACAATCTGTTCCCGGTCCACTCCAATTCGCCCATTTAACTAGTTAGGGCTCGTTCATCCTATAGAAGGTTTTGGTGCTGTAACATCACACCAAAATGCTGTGAACATAAGAATAAATTAAAAGGGAGGCTGTGGGAGCCGTCCTATGGCAACATTATTATAACAAGTAGTGGAAGTGCTACTGATCTGACCAAAACATTAGAACATACGAATATATGGCACCATTCACAGCATTCATGCAGCAGTTTTGTGCGTTAACACACAGCGGTGCCATTGACGCCTAGTGTGAATGTAGCTTTAGGCAACCTAACTGCTTCTGCAAGGAACACACACTCCCATCCTTTGTCCTATGGAGAATTAGAGGTTGGCCGAAACTACAGATTTTTATTCCGTTTTCGGATTCCAGGATCTCGGAAAAATCCTGAAGATCCGAAAAATAGAAATCTTTTTCGAATGTACGGAGCTATTTTCGAAAATATCTTTGAACGTTCGAAAATACGATTAGAGACCAATTTCGAGTTTCCGATCTTATTTTCGAAGATTTTTGAATGTTTTAGGCTATTTTTGAAAATTATTGAAAATAGCTCCATACATTCGATTTTCAAAAATACGATCGGAATTTTGAAAGTGGTCTCTGGTCGTATTTTTGAATGTTTGAAGATATTTTCGAAAATTACCGAAAATAGCTCCATACATTCGAAAGTCTTCGAAAATTTGTTCTGAAGTCCAGAAATCCGGAGGATCTTTTGGATTTCACGTCAGATACGGGTTCGTGTCAGACCCAGATCCCATCTCTATGGAGAATGTAAAGGTTTCTAGATTGAATGGATAAAATAATTACAACACATTAAAAGTTGCAGAGCATAAAAATACTAATAATATGTACAGCAGGGGATACAGAGGGAGGTCTCAGAGCATTACCGGAATTACTTTGGGAGTACAGCTGTAAGCTCAGACAACATTACCTCAATAGAAAGAGCTCATTCACAAACATACCAAATTTGTTTCTCACCTCTCCCTTTGCTGTGGATGCTGGGTGATTTATTAATTTATATCAGCAAAACGCCATAGTCGTCTAGGGGGCTGGGCTGAATCCCTCATAAACCGAAAGAAAGATGGGGTTAGGTATAAACGCCAAAGTAAAGGCAGGTGCTAGGTAGGGATCAGTAATATATAGGAAGAAGCAAGGGAGAATCTGACTGAGCCTCAAACAAGTTCCCAACCTGAACGCAAGGAGTCAATCCTCCCAGCAGCACTCAATAACCATGGAAACCCCTAATTAGAGCGGTTAAGCACGGGTAACCAAAACCTCAATATAGTGCTAACCAAAGTTGGACATGAAACCAGCGTTGTGCAAATATACATAGTGATCTCTAATCATAATAACTTGCATCTAAACACATCTATATATAATATCAGAATAAAAATATCATACATTATAAATACAAAAGTTGAAACTGGACGTAAAAGATCATAGAAACCCCCTTTAAAAAGTTAAAAGTTTGTGGATGCGTAATAAAACTTCCAAGCTGAAAAGGGGGTGGAACAGGGTTCAGTGTAAATGGTAATTATTCCAGCATGGATACAAATAGCTGATGGGGATACCAGGTAACAGCTGGCGGAATAAATATGTAGCAGGCAAAAAAGTAAGTATCAATCAGAAAGTAATTATAGTCACATCCAAAGGGCCAAATCACAAAAAGAGAAAGGGCACTTATGGCTGAAGGGAGGGTCCTAATAGATGTTGGTTGGTAAATATACAGGTACACACTACTACTGATACACCCTACTACAGGTACACACACCTACTGATACATGCTTAAGACCCAACCTGCCCTTCTGTATTCAAGGCAAACGTACCTTAATGATCCAAAAAGTTTACTTTATGGTCTAAAAGGCAAAAACTTACCCCTAACACCACACAGACGCAGGTACATCCACCTACTAATACTGATCACAACCTAACCTATCTATCTATTTCTATGGCAATCATACCTAAACCATTTCAAAACTTATGGGCTATGTAATGAGAGCCGTTATCTGCTATTTGTTTCTGAAAGTCATCTTAACTGATGTACCATTGGGTAGTGCATTGGTTGCACTACCCAAATTTTGCAGTGGTATGCAAAAATTGGGTAGTGCAACTAATGTACCAAGCCAATAGCACCTCTTTAAGTTGGAATGATTAACATCAGCAGATAGGTGGACAATGGGAGCTGTCAAAGAAAAAAGGGTTGGCAGCTCTCCCATAAGAGAATATATGGTAAATGACTTCAGATACTCAGCAGTAAAAATAAAACTTAGCTTTTATTGCCACATCAATACATTAAAAGAAACCACCTGACGCGTTCCATAGTCACCAGTACTTAATCATAGGCATAATAAAACTGTTTCAGTGTAGAGCAGGGATAGGTAATGTACCATTCTCTATACATCTACCTATCCCTGCTCTACACGGCAATCACTGCAGGTAATGTACCATTCTCTATACATCTACCTATCCCTGCTCTACACGGCAATACATTGCTCTACATGCAATGTATTCTAAGACGAGGGAAATCTCTCTGTGTGTTAATATTTCACTCTTCTTTCCAAGAGACATCATGCACCGTGATGCATGGGACCCTCAAGCAATTGGATGCTGGTAATGGGGAAGTTTATGGGGTTAATGATCGTGGAAATATCTACCACTGGGTGTTTGGTGAATGGCAGCTGATTCCTGGTGCACTGACACATGTGACTGTAGGACCAGCCGGACCATACTGGTTCCTTTGATGTATGAACAATCTCAATGGTAGTACAGTACGTGAAAGAGTGCAGGGAAGATGTGATATATCTGGTTACTTTTCACACGTGAAAGAGTGCAGGGAAGATGTGATATATCTGGTTACTTTTCACACCTGACTAACCTTCTATCAATACTTACTGTCTACCAAATAGTTCTCTAAACCTCACCTTGTCTCCAGCTTGCAAATGAAACTCAGTTCTAACAGTTTCTCTTTTGTTTGCAAGAACCAAAATGTATCGAGTTGCCTGGGGCTGGGACACTGACACAGCTGGACGCTGGTAACGGGCAAGTCTACGGGGTTAATGCCGATGGAAATATCTACCACTGGGTGGAGATGGAGTGGATGCAGGTTCCTGGTGCACTGAAACATGTGACTGTAGGACCAGCCGGAGTCTGGGGAATCGGCCCAAACTATGAGATCTTTAAGTTTCAGAACAACAATTGGGTAAAAGTATCCAGTGATGGGAATGGTAGGTTCTGTCATTATGTGATCATATGAAGTCTTTCAGAAAGTTAATAACATATCTTTATAAATGGAAAATGATCATTACTTTTTAATGAGAACATTTAGGAGCATATTTATAAACGAGCGGTAACTTTTCGCGGCGAGTTTCCGGCCATTTTTGCTAAAATCGCTAATAACGCGATTTACAAATGGGCGAAAAACGATCATGAAAAGTTAACGCCTCGTTAACTTCGCATCAGTTACCACTCGCTTCTATTTATAAAGCGGCAGTAACTGATGAGGCGCCTTAATCTCGGCCGAGATTACAGGGGGCTGGGAGGGGATGCCGGGAAAGGATCGCCGTGGGTGGTCGCATTCCTCAGAGGCGGATTCCCCCCATGGCGGATGCAACCACCCATTATAAATATGGCGATAGTGGTATTTTTTCCGCTGTGATGTGCGGCGGTAATTTTACGGCGCTATTATCGCCGTTTTTAAATATGGCCCTTAGAGAATATTTAGAAATTCCTGTTAACTTTTCATCAGATTTGGTCTTAATGCAATTTGTAAAGCGGCAAAAACCAGCAGCAAAAAGTAATTTGATGTTTGTTTTTTAAGGTTCTAAGGGGGCGATGCAATATTGGGCGCAAAATGCCCAAGTCAGTGTAAAACCCACGCAATCCGATGTATCATCAGGTTACCGTGGGTTTTACACTGAGTTTGCATTGCCTGCGCCATTTCCGAGAATGCTCGGAAATAGCGTGGCGCAGGCGATGCAAAACCGCCCTTAGTAAAGTTTTGCGCTACTATGTAGCGCGAAACTTTACGCCACTGAATAGGAGGCGTCAGCCAGCGCACTTACCTGGCAGAGATCCCGCGATGTACAAAATCTCGCACGGGGATTTTTGCATCGCGGGAACTCGGGCAGGTAAGCTGCGTCGGGAAAAAATATTGCATCGCCCCCTAAATTTCTCGATTCCCCAATACACTCAAATGGAGGATTTATATCCATCATTACATAATATACATGATTGTTTTTCTGCTTAACCCTTTCAGTGCCAGAATTTTTTTTTTGCGTTAACTGCCAGAAGAATTTTCAGGATTTTGCCCTTAATCGCTTTAGACTAATTTTACAGTAGGAAACCTTGCAGTAAATCAGGAATATTATACATTGTTTTTTTCAGCACAAGGTCTACTTTAACATGGTAACAGAATTTTGTATCTTTTCTTGAAATTTTACTGGAATTAGGTACCCGACTTTTCCTGT
Organism: Hymenochirus boettgeri; assembly: GCA_019447015.1. Classification (NCBI taxonomy): domain Eukaryota; kingdom Metazoa; phylum Chordata; class Amphibia; order Anura; family Pipidae; genus Hymenochirus; species Hymenochirus boettgeri. The sequence continues at coordinate 18,834 of JAACNH010002023.1, forward strand.
ACAGGAGACCCCCCCAAACTAAAACTGCACCTTCAAGAATATTACACCAAATCAAATTAAAATGTGTAACCACTACTGACAGTTAACATAGAATATCTACCAAATTATCTAAAATATCCCCACAAGTGAGATATTTTTAGAAACTACACACCCACAAGATTTTATGAGTGAGGTTAGTTTCGATCAAAATGCAGATACCCGGACGCAGCTCTTCGTCCAATTGTAAGTTGTTTTCTCACATTTTCCTTTTTTTCCTTAACTGTAAAATCAGAGACAAAATCAAAAGCGAATCTCAGCTAAAAACTGTGAAGGAAAGTTCAAACGCATCTCAAATATGAAAGCCTAACCCCTCCCGAATAAAACGGTATGCCACATTCATGGGTGTACCCAGAGACATGGCTACCAACTAACCCAGAGCGTGACCAGTGCCAAATGTCAGTAGCAGCAAAAAAAAAATTAGCCAGTTTTGTATTTGAACAATCTGCAGTTTTTCCACAAAACACCCCCCCCAACTCAAAAATACCCCCATCAAACTATATATTCCTGCAATCTGTACACCTTTAGCTATGTAACGTTGTAGTTTGTTCATTCATATCATCAATGGTGTGGGTGCAGTTCTTCGTAGAAGTTTGCGCTTTTACCAGATTTTCAAAAAAAATTAACATCAAACAACATTCAAAAAGGTAGAAGTCATGTCAAAACCCAATGGAATGTAAAAAAAAGTTACCAAATATCAATCTCCCAAATTTCCTGAATCAAAATGAGATCTTGAAGTTTCAGAACAACAATTGGGTACAAGTATTCAGTGATGGGAATGGTAGGTTCTGTCATTATGTGATCATATGAAGTCTTTCAGAAAGACCAGTTGATTTGGATGGAAAGTTAATAACATATCTTTATAAATGGAAAATGATCATTACTTTTTAATGAGAACATTTAGGAGCATATTTATAAACGAGCGGTAACTTTTCGCGGCCGAGTTTCCGGCCATTTTCGCTAAAATCGATAATAACGCGATTTACAAATGGGCGAAAAACGATCATGAAAAGTTAACGCCTCGTTAACTTCGCATCAGTTACCACTCGCTTCTATTTATAAAGTGGCGGTAACTGATGAGGCGCGTTAATCTTGCCCATTTCACTTCGCCACCTTGAGGGTGGCGAAAACGGCCGAGATTACAGGGGGCTGGGAGGGGATGCCGGGAAAGGATCGCCATGGGTGGTCGCATTCCTCAGAAGGGCGAGGGCGGGGTGGTATGCCCGCAGTATGCCCGCAGTGATGTGCGTCTGTAATTTTACGGCGCTATTATCGCTATTATCGCCGTTTTTAAGTATGGCCCTTAGAGAATATTTAGAAATTCCTGTTAACTTTTCATCAGATTTGGACCTAATGCAATTTAGAAAGTGGCAAAAACCAGCAGCAAAAAGTCATTTGATGTTTGTTTTTTAAGGTTTTAAATTTCTCGATTCCCCAATACACTCAAATGTCTGTACTTGCTTTGTTAGTGAATTTTCAATGTTTAGTAACTGCCCTTAACTTGTAATCCAGCTGACACTGGATATATTCATACACATTATACAGAGCCTGCACAAGACGATACTATACAGCTCATTAACACATCTTTCTGAGGCACTGCTGATAGTGGGTTGTGGAAGCTGCTGCTGTGTTAGACACTTTCTCCCTCTCTTCTAACAAGTACATGCTGCTGAAAGTGGGTGGGGGAGGGGGGCTGCTGTGTGAGACACTTCTCCCTTCTAACAAGCAAGCAGACATGCTGGGGGCTCCTGTAAGTGACCTCCTATGACACACTCCTGTAGATAGACAGAGACAGATAGATAGACAGACAGGCAGACACATAGATACAGACAGATGAGTATGAGGTGCACTCTGAAAACCTTTGACACGTCAGGTAAGTATCATGCAAACAAATATATGGAGAGAGGGAAACTCTTGGAAAGCATTTTACAATTTGTTACTACCGTATATACTCGAGTATAAGCCGAGATTTTTAGGTTTAAAAATAAACCTAAAATCCTTGTCTCGGCTTATACTCGAGTCACAGCTCAAATCTACGGAAAAAAAGTTTTTCACTTACTGTACCAGCCCTTATCTGCACAGCCTCGGACACCAGCAGCTTGTACACCGGCAGCTTGGACGTCGGGAGCTGAGAAGCAGGGAATGTGCTCGCGGGCGCGGGCACGTGGGCGCGCCATTACGTAACCGCACGTACCGGTACCTGTACTGCCGGAATGGAGGAGCAGGGAAGGAGCGATGCTCCTGTCTGGTCCTGTGCGACCGGTAAGTTAGTCCTTATTAGTCTTGTGAAGGTTCTCATTCTTATTAGGTCCTTATTAGTCCTTATTAGTCCTTATTAGGTCCTTATTAGGTCCTTATTAGTCCTTATTAGTCCTTATTAGTCCCTCCATTGCATGAACAAAAATGTCTGGCCACAGGACTCTTTAGATTTTTATTTTTAATATCTCTTAGGTGCTCTCTAAAGCTCCCTCCATTGCATGAACAAAAATGTCTGGCCACAGGACTCTTTAGAAGGCACCTTTCTGTGTGGGTCAGCGAGATGTATGACGTGTCACTATATAGACAAAAGCCCGAAATGTGTAAGCACCGCCAGAGGTAAGAGTTACATTTTGAAACAATATATCAATTGTAACTCCGAGTTTGTGGTTTATGTTCTAACGTGTGGTAAGTGCAGTCTTCAGTATGTTGGCTGCACAACGAGAACTCTTAAGTGCCGCTTTAGAGAGCACCTAAGAGATATTAAAAATAAAAATCTAAAGAGTCTTTCCAGGAAGGGTCGTGTCTATGAGATCCTATCGGACATTTTGTCGTTCTCCTTCCGATTCCTTTGTCTATTAATTAATCATCTCATTGGTGTACTGAAAACATAGAAGAAAAACCAGGAGAGGATCCCTCTATTCCACAATCATATCAACATCATGTTCACTATCGCATTTGGGTCTCTCCCACTAGTGGAAAAACTAACTTTTTTCTACCACAATCCATTTTTTTTTAGGATGAATCTTGCGGTGGTTACTCCCTCGGTCAAATGTATTGTTTTTTTCCTCATATGGCGTGTAAGACCCCTGTTGGAAATTCTTTTATATACCATATTATTTCTGTAATCTTTGACATCTCTATCATACTTCTTCCCTTGTTCCATAATCTTCTCTCCATTTTATCCACCTTCTCATATCTCTATCCTTCAATGCTTCATATTCCTCATCCCCCCTCTGTTCATTTAACCCTTCCTCTTGGGCTTTAATAAGGCCTTGTACTCCCTCTAGTTCCTTTCCTTATGTGCCAGAATCATATCCATCATCTAAAGGAACAGTCTGACAGAACTCGGTTCCAATTAGACAATAACTCGGTATTGTCCTCCACATAGAACGTGGGGTATTTCTGTAATCTTACAGCCTCTAGGTATCATAGCATTTTCTACATATTTTTTAAGTGTACAATATCCCACCAAATACGGGTTTCTTTTGTCAATTGTTTCTCTAGCATGGCAAATTTGGTGCTCAATACTTTCTGACCTTATTGATTTGTCCCCTGATGAATTGAACAAATCTGTAGCTCTCTTAAGCCTAATATCATTCCTTGATACATAGTTATAAGTGGACCTGGTTCTACCCTGGTTAATCCCATCCTACCATACAATGGGCTGACTAAATTACCACCTATCTCCAACAGTCTGGGGGAAATACAAATCTCTATGACTGTATCTAGTATGTATATACCCTAAAACCTTTAATGAGTCCCTACTGTGTGCCGCTTATTGCTACTGCAAACGATAATACAAACGTAATGTAAAAAGAAGAAGCCTAAAAAAGGCTAAATGGGTAGCACTATTACGGTATGTATTCCATTACGTCAGAATAACCAGGTGGTGCCCTAACACATACGATACCCACCTTTTTCTTCAATTGACCCGGGTGCCCAGCCCCGGCCCTTCACTATAGCTTAATTTTTGTTAATAAATACTCCAAGAGTTATCACACAGCTACTCCCTTTGTCCATATAATGGTTATACTTTTCGCTCACGTTCCCCGTTGGTGGTTTGGGTGCTGCCTGCCCCGAACCCCTCGCTCCGGTTCTATACACACTTCCACTTCGATATTGAGGGGCCTGGCGCACTCCGATGATCAATTCAATCAGCGGCACAACAGTATATGTAAAAAACACTATACTTTATTAAACAATCATTAAAAACAGCATAGTTACCAGAACGGCAGGATGCCCTGAGGCGTTTCGGGCTTCCCTGAGCCCTTAATCATAGGTCCGACCCCGCCATCTTGACGTCCTCTTGTACACGGCTCCAACTGACGTCAGAGAGGGGTGGAAACACACGCCCTCTGTACGTCTGAATAAGAAGGAACGCCTTCTTCAAAGTCTAAATCAATATTGAGCCGTACAATACAAGGGGACCCTAAACAGAACAAATTCATTCTAAACATTAGGCAGAGATACTTTACCAGCTGATGAACACATACAAACAAGGTGCCTAAATACACCACAACCATTTACCATTTACAAAAGTCATATACATTTAACCCCATAATACATATGATGTTAAAAGGGAGGAAACCCTATGTCCCTGCTAATATAGAAACACATTTGTAGGAGGGTCAGGATATAGACTAATACTTAATTGGACCAAAAATTTAGTCCAAAAAGAAATGAATATGATTTGTGTAAACATGCAAGACACCCCACAAGGTATTCCTGCTCGTATCTATTTAGTGCTAGTTAGTGGGGATAAAAATGTATTGATTCACTACATAGATATTTAAAAAAAAAGATATATTATACAAAGAAACCCTTCTTAAGATAATCCATCTGTGACATTAGTTACGTTCAAGGCGAGTTTTCTTGTCAGTTAGTCTATGTAGCACATTACATCATATATGGAATTCATGCCTCTCGCACTCTGTTTGCTAATTCAAAATCCACCTAAATTCTGCTTTTCTAGGGAAGCGTTTTTATTTTGTTCTATCTCTTTGTTTTATTTGTTGAAGCCCCTGAACTTTAAGGTACCTATCACTCCCTCCATTGCATGAACAAAAATGTCTGGCCACAGGACTCTTTAGAAGGCACCTTTTCTGTGTGGTCAGCGAGAGGTATGACGTGTCACTATATAGACAAAAGCCCGAAATGTGTAAGCACCCGCCAGAGGTAAGAGTTACATTTTGAAACAATATATCATTGTAACTACCGAGTTTGTGTTTATGTTCTAACTTGTGGTAAGTGCAGTCCTTCAGATGTTGGCTGCACAACGAGAACTCTTAAGAATGCCTCCGCTTTAGAGAGCACCTAAGAGATATTAAAAATAAAAATCTAAAGAGTTCTGTGGCCAACTTTTGGTTTTCATGCAATGGAGGGAGTGATAGGTACCTTAAAGTTCAGGGGCTTCAACAAATAAAACAAAGAGATAGTAATCAAAATAAAACAGCTTCCCTAGAAAAGCAGAATTTAGGTGGATTTTTGAATTAGCAACCAGAGTGCCGAGAGGCATGAATTCCATATATGATGTAATGTGCTACATAGACTAACTGACAAGAACTCGCCTTGAACGTAACTAATGTCACAGATGGATTATCTTAAGAAAGGGTTTCTTTGTATATATATATCTTTTTTTTAAATATCTATGTAGTGAATCAATACTATTTTTTATCCCCACTAACTAGCACTAAATAGATACGAGCAGGAATACCTTGGGGGTTTCTTGCATGTTACTATACAAATCATTATTCATTTTCTTTTTGGACTAAATTTTTATGGTCCAATTAAGTATTAGTCTATATCCTGACCCTCCTACAAATGTGTTTCTATATTAGCAGGGACATAGGGTTTTTCCTCCCTTTTAACATCATATAGTATTATGGGGGTTAAATTGTTATATGACTTTTGTATAATGGTTAAATGGTTGGGTGTATTTAGGCACCTTGTTTGTATGTGTTCATCAGCTGGTAAAGTATCTCTGCCTAATGTTTAGAATGAATTTGTTCTGTATTAGGGTCCCCTTGTATTGTACGGCTCAATATTGATTTAGACTTTGAAGAAGGCGTTCCTTCTCTATTCAGACGTACAGAGGGCGTGTGTTTCCACCCCTCTCTGACGTCAGTTGGAGCCGTGTACAAGAGGACGTCAAGATGGCGGGGTCTGTACCTATGATTAAGGGCTCAGGGAAGCCCGAAACGCCTCAGGGCATCCCTGCCGTTCTGGTAACTATGCTGTTTTTAATGATTGTTTAATAAAGTATAGTGTTTTTACATATACTGTTGTGCCTGCTGAATTTGATCATCGGAGTGCGCCAGGCCCCTCAATATCGAAGTGGAAGTGTGTATAGAACCGGAGCGAGGGGTTCGGGGCAGGCAGCACCCAAACCACCAACGGGGAACGTGAGCGAAAAGTATAACCATTATATGGACAAAGGAGTAGCTGTTGATAACTCTTGGAGTATTTATTAACAAAAATTTAAGCTATAGTGAAGGGCCCGGGGCTTGGGCACCCGGGTCAGTTGAAGAAAAAGGTGGGTATCGTATGTTTAGGGCACCACCTTGGTTATTCTGACTGTAATGGAATACATATCGTAATAGTGCTACCCATTTAGCCTTTTTTAGGCTTCTTCTTTTTACATTCCGTTTGGTATTATCGTTGCAGTAGCAATAAGCGGCACACAGTAGGGACTCATTAAAGGTTCTTAGGGTATACATACTAGATACAGTCATAGAGATTTTGTATTTCCCCCAGACTGTTGGAGATAGGTGGTAATTTAGTCAGCCCATTGTATTGGTAGGATGGATAGTAACCAGGGTAGAACCAGGTCCACTTATAACTATGTATCAAGGAATGATATTAGGCTTAAGAGAGCTACAGATTTGTTCAATTCATCAGGGGACAAATCAATAAGGTCAGAAAGTATTGAGCACAAATTTGCCATGCTAGAGAAACAATTGACGAAAGAAACCCGTATTTGGTGGGATATTGTTACACTTGAAAAATATGTAGAAAATGCTATGATACCTAGAGGCTTAAGATTACAGAAATACCCCACGTTCTATGTGGAGGACAATACCGAGTTTATGTCTAATTGGAACCGAGTTCTGTCAGACTGTTCCTTTAGATTGATGGATATGATTCTGGCACATAAGAGAAAGGAACTAGAGGGAGTACAAGGCATTATTAAAGCCCAAGAGGAAGGGTTAAATGAACAGAGGGGGGAGGAGGAATATGAAGCATTGAAGGATAGAGTATATGAGAAGGTGGATAAAATGGAGAGACAGATTATGGAAACAAAGGGAAGAAAGTATGATAGAGATACATTTGACCAGGGAGGTAAACCAGCAAGATCTATCCTAAAAAAACATGGATGTGGTAGAAAAAAAGTTAGTTTTTCCACTAGTGGGAGAGACCACAAATGCGATAGTGAACATGATGTTGAATATGATTGTGGAAATATGATTGTGGAATAGAGGGATCCTCTCCTGGTTTTTCTTCTATGTTTTCCAGTACACCAATGAGATGATTAATTAATAGACAAAGGAATCGGAAGGAGACACGACAAATGTCCGATAGGATCTCCTATAGACACGACCCTTCCTGGAAAGAACATGGGGCAATAACAGGACATAAGAGGGACTTTAGATCGTATTCTACAGATAAAAGACAACAAATCCCTTTAGGAGAAGAAAAAGAAGAACAAGACCACAGGAGGAGTCAAGATCTGGACACAATGGGGTACAGCCTGAGGCTACGTCCCAATCGGAACAAAGTAACGTATTAAACTTGTCTAACAGAACCCTTACAGCCGAGGAATATGAAGTTCTAAGCAAAGGCTTATCTTTTTGCCCCACCAAAAACTTTGATATGTTAAAGACATTAATGGATGTGAACAAATTTATAAGGAAGCTAATCTTGGGTAAATGGTTTATAATGAAAGTTAAAGAGAATATAAATGATGTAACTAAAAGATGTGATTGTCCAGTGAGCTTAGATGAATCAATAGATAAAAAGGGAGTGCTAGATAATTTAAAATATCTTTGGGACGTTTCCCACCAACAACCTCATGGTAAAGGTCAGTTAGGTATAGAAGTAAAGGAGTATGAGAATCACTTCAGACCTAAATCCTCTTTTTATCCCAAAAACTTAAGAGGTCCAGAGGTAGATAAATTTCAGCAAATGATGGAGGAAGAGCTTACACAATTAGTCATGCAGGAACATAGGGACATGAATACTAGAACAGGGAAATGGGAGAACCTTTCCAAGAAAGAGACTCTTCGTAGCTTAAGTACAGATCAGGAGATAGTTATTAGAGGGCAGACAAGGGGGGAACTGTGGTAGTCCTCAATAAGGTAGACTATATTCAGGAAGCCTACCGCCAACTTAAAGATGTTAATACTTATGCCCCCCTCAGAGATGATCCCACGAGATTATGTAGGAGCAAGTTAGAACTACTGGTGAGAAATGGTATATATGTGGGAGCCATAACAGATAAAATGTATGAGACCATGGTACCATCAAATCCGGTTACACCTATTTTCCATCATGTCCCTAAGATCCATAAGAAGGATTTTCCCCCAAAAGGCAGGCCAATAGTAGCAGGGATAGGCTCTATAAATGAAGGTTTGTCAGAATTGATAGACCGCTTGCTACAACCATTGGTAAGAAGGTTACTCTCTTATTTAAAGGATACTACTAGTATTCTTAGTACACTGGATTGTGTCTCTACACAATCAGGATATGCTTCGGCCACCACTGATGTGGTCTCTCTTTACTCTTCTATACCCCATGAATGGGTATTAAAGCAGTAAAATACCATTTGGAACTGTACAGTCTATACACCATAGAATGTCAAACATTTATCCTTGAAGCTCTAACATACAATCACCACAATTTTTTCAAATTTGATGGTAAGTTCTTTGTCCAAAGACAAGGAGCCGCGATGGGGGCCAAATTTGCCCCCACATATGCAAATCTGTTTATGGGGTGGTGGGAGGAAACTGTCCTTTACCACCACCCCGCCTTCCAAGTAATCCATCAGCCAGTCATCATATATCGAAGATATATAGATGACTTGATTTGGGTTTGGAATGGTCCTCATCAGTCCTTTTTGGACTTTGTGGAATTCATGAATGACAATCCCTACAACCTTAGATTCACTTATATATTTGATGAAAAAACAATAACATTTTTGGATATTACCATTTCCATAGGACCCAAGGGGATCCATACGGAGGATTACAGAGAACCTGAGGCAGGTAATACCATATTAAGATATGAGTCTAGCCATCCAAGACACTGTGTAGAGGCTATACCGTACGGTCAGTTTCTGAGATTAAGGAGAAACTGTTCCACAGAACAAACCTTTGACAAAGCGACATATGAGATGTCTAATAGGTTTATAGAAAGAGGTTATAGTAAACAAACTTTAAAGAAATCCTTAGGGAAAGCTAAAACTAAAAATAGGGAGGACCTCCTTAAAGGGGTAAGTAACACACATTTACACAAAATACAAACCAAAATGGGTAAACCAAAGGGGGGTTTCTTTTCGACACGCTATAGCCCACAGTATAATAAAATAACACATATTATCCGTAAGTACTTACCAATACTGGAGCAGGATACAGAGTTAAGAGAGGTTATTAGGGCAAGTTGTAAATTCGTTCCCAAAAGGGCAAGATCCATCAGAGATATGGTAGTCCCGAGTATGATACAGTCCCGAGATACTGGGAAAGATATGTGGTTAAAGGTTAAAGGCACCTTTCCATGTGGGTCACCTTAAAGTTCAGGGGCTTCAACAAATAAAACAAAGAGAAAGGAATCAAAATAAAACAGCTTCCCTAGAAAAGCAGAATTTAGGTGGATTTTTGAATTAGCAACCAGAGTGCCGAGAGGCATGAATTCCATATATGATGTAATGTGCTACATAGACTAATTGACAGTAATCATATCCCCATGCAAGCTCCTTTTCTCCAGCGTACATAATTTCACTTTTCCAGTCTCTCTTCATATTCAAGCTCCCCCAATCCCCTTATTAATTTAGTTGCCCTTCTCTGAACCCTTTCCAATTCAAAAATGTTCTTTTTGTACACAGGATTCCAAAATTGCACTGCATATTCCAAATGAGGCCTTACCAATGCTTTGTAAAGAGGGAGAATTACATTTTCCTCCCTTGAATCCATACCTCGCTTTATACAAGACAATACCATGCTGGCTCTAGCTGTTGCTGCCTGGCAATTATGCCTGCTATTATGCATAGCAGGCACAAATCAAACATCTTTTACAAGAGTCTCTGTACCATCTATACGTGGATGAGCTAAAACTTGTTAAAGGACAACTACTACTACTGGGACTACTGTATTGGAATTCTGCTGTCCATTTAAAGGGCAACTAAAGCCTCAAAGCAATGCAGAATTAGAAGGCAGTAGCGGTTATAATTTCTACCTCGCCTTATACTCAGTATATATACGTTCATAAAATATGAATCATTAGCAATCACTATCATGTTACATGGATTAAATTTCATTTTTGGTCTTTTTTTTTTATTTCCCTAAAGATTTTTTTTTAACTCAGATCGATGCTGGAGGAGATAAGTTCATAGCTGGAGCTGCCTATACCTTCTACACTCTTTGTGTGAACCAGGATGGAACCACCTCCGGAGGGACAGATCTTCACTGGATCCAACTATATCTGGGTCTTATATACTACAGCTGTGGCCCCTTTGGATGTTGGGGAGTAGACATTGGCAACAAAATCTACTATCGTTATAGTGTGACCCCAACAGATTGTCAGGGCGCCGGATGGGAGCCCATAGAAGGCAGCCTGGTTATGATTGAGGTTGGCTCTGATGGATCGGTATACGGTGTGGATTCAGATGGCAAGGTTTATAAGAGGTAATGGGCTAGGGTGTTCATATGGAGATAATCTAGCATGATATTAAGCCTCTGAACTAAAAAAAACAATAATCAATCAAAAATATAGATTCAGAACCAGCAGTGTAACTAGGAATTACTGGGCCCCCTAGAAAAACTATGTTGGGGCCCCTATCCATCCTTCATGTACTGTGGTTTTCTGGGATGAGGCTGTATCTGTCATAGGGAAAATAAGAAGAGGAAACCCCTCCCCCTCCCTGCAGTGACCTCAGTCGCAAACTCACAATCAGATTCTGCATACAAGGCAACAATTTTATCGGCTCCCTACACCTACCAATCTGATGGGAATTTTAGTTTTTCTAACACGGGGTATTTTGAAGCCACAAATTTAGGTAAAACCATACATAAAGGGATTTATTAACCCGCAGTATCCGAATATCAGTCGTACATTTACTACCATGTGGCTGATAAATACCATGTGATACTAGAGTACTGAAATGGTATTGAATAAGTGATGGTAAATTGATGGCTATCATCGGAATTACACAATCGTGGTAATAACATTTGTGATAATTAAAGGCGCGGAAATAGCTATTTAGCCTTTACAAATATGGCCTAGGTTATCAAACTTCTCTGACAACAGGGCCAACATCAGACTTTCCTGGGCCCCATACTGGGTACATTTCTGGGCCCCATACTGGGTACATTTCTGGGGCCCCCCATAACACGAACCAACTCAGACACGTCGCACACCTTCCAACATTTTAAAACGCAAAAGAGGGACACATGGGCGGTAAGCGGTGAGTGCAGTGCAATTCCCTCCCTATTAGGCTATTACCTACCCCGTGTGAAGTGCAATCCACTCCCTATTAGGCTATTATCTACCCCCATGTGCAGTGCAATTCACTCCCTATTAGGCTATTACCTAACTGTATGGGAATTCTGCTGTCCATTTAAAAGGCAACTAAAGCCTCATTCTTTGGCACTCGAGATGTTTGGAAACTACACCTCCCCAGCATGCTTTAGTGGCGAGTGGCCACCGGATTTGCAAAGTAATTAACTGTCTCAAGTATAAACCGAGGTCAGGTTTTCAGGCTGATTTTACAGCCTAAACACCTCTGTTTATACTTGAGTATATACGGTTAATGTTATTTATTGGACTGGTAACATACATTGGACCTAATGCGGAAAGCTTTCAGTTTATGAAGGTATAACATTTGCAGGGAGATGTAATAAAAGTTCTTATCGATAAAAATAGTGCTCATTTTGCACAAACCAATCAGATGTCCGCTTTCAAATGGTAAATAACATCTGATTGGTTAGGGCAACACTAACACCATTTTTATCAATAAGAACTTTTATTTCATCTCCCTTATAGGGTTTAGTTCTTATTTAAGGATAAGGGAAATATTTCTAATAGTATACATGTGCAAGAGCTACCAGAGTTCAGACTAACTAAATTAAATACGTAAAATCCATGGAAACTGGCAACCTTAAGTCAAATTTTAAAGAAACAATATTCCTTACCAGAGATACACGTGAAGTCAAGTGCTCCACTTACTTGTAACTCATCTTTCTTCATACACCACTGGCTCATTAGAGATGGACACAAATCCTAACTGGAACCCGAGTGAGTAGAACTTTACGAGTTCGGACGAACTCAAACTATTCAAACTTGTTCGTACTCAACGCCCAACAATCCCATGGACAGACGTTCGGGGGTTCTGCAGCTTGAAACCGGGGCCCCCATTCCCCGGCACTAAGAAGTGCCCTTGTGGCCCTGAGAAGGGCCCTTTGGGGCTTAAGGGCTCCCGCAGCTCGAACTTATACATGCCTTTGCAGCACTAAGAAGGCCACTAAGAAGGGCCACAAGGGTACTTCTTAGTGCCACAAAGGCACTTATAAATTCGAGCTGCAGGAGCCCTTAAACCCCAAAGGGCCCTTCTCAGGGCCTCAAGGGCACTTCTTATTGCCGTAAAGGGGTGAGCTGCGAGACCCCTTAAGCCCCAAAGTGCCCTTGTCAGGGCCGCAATGGTCCTTGTAAGATATGTCCGTCTGTGGGATTGTCGGCCCTTTTGGCAATCCTTGAGTGTCCGATTTCAGGAATCCCTGGCTGTTCGAGGATTTTCGGAATTGCCGTTCGAGTTTTACTGAACGTTTAATAATCCTCGAATGTTCAAGGATTTTCGAAAGCACCCCACGGAAACCGGAAGTAGCGTGTATGTGCGCTACATCCGTTTTATTTGCTGTTATCCCGGCCCATCTCCCAGGTCCCAGAGGCCTGTACGATTAGTTTACTTATGAACTTTCCGAACTATTTTAACCCCCATTGACTTTAATGGGTACATTTTTTTAACTTTCGAACTTTTTTAGAAGTTCGAAAACGGACCGAACCTTATGAAGTTCAGCCATCTCTATGGCTCATGCATGCAATGTACTTCACCCTGTATAATGACCTGCTTTACTTTAAGTAGCAGATGTAAAGGAAAACTCTCAGGAGTGAAAATGTATTTTATACAGGTGTTTATCTGGTTAGGAAATACAAATAAAGGCAAGAGTTACATGGTTTTAATCAGCAGGTTAATGGTAAAAATTTTGTTTTGGCCTTAAAGGGGAAGTTCAGTGCAAATACATATACTTTTCAGATAAAACAGCAGTATTTTTTCATCCCAATGACCTTAATCTGACAATTCAGCATTTTGTCTGTGTATAAATAAATGCAACCGAAATACTGACTTCCTGTTTGCAGGACCCCTTTTAGAGTCTGTTATGGTTTTGCCCTTGACCCAGCGCTTGGGTTGATTCAGTTGCTCAGTATAGATCTGAGCATCTTTGACCCATCCAACAGCCAATCAGTAGAAAATACTGTTAGGAACATTCCAAGGATGTGGTGCATCCTGGGAAGAAGGACTGTTAGAACCTGAAATGTCAGCTCACTAATGTCAACAGCAGGGAACAGCAAAGGGCATGAAATCAACTGATTTTTCAAAATAGAAAAAAAATTGTAGAATAACTAAGAAGGCATTACACAAACTAACAATTTAACAAATATTGATCATTTCCACTGAACTGTCCCTTTAATGACTCATTTATGCAAAATTATGTTATGTCTATTCCACTGACTATTTTTGCTTACAACAAATTGCCCAATCAGATAAAAATATGGTAATTGGCTAAAACAATCATTATTTACTGTCGGTATGTAGCCTTGGTCTGTGCAACAAAATATCGCAGTCCTGTTCACTGTTTTATATGATCCAAAACACATAATTTACACAATGGGTTTGTTCATTGAGAACTTGTTGAGTTCTTAGCTATGTTATCAGTTATAATTCTGAATTTTATCTTGGGTAAAGATTTTATGCCAGTAGATGGAGCTAGAATTACACTAATGTAGGTTATTGTTATATATGTAGAAAGTTACTTTTTTTATTTTCTGTCTAGTCAGATTATTGGTTATGAAGTTACTATAAGGGGGCATATTTATTACCATGCACCCATCAAATGTAGAAAGACGTAATGTGTATCAGCTTTTACATGTTGTATTACATCATGTGTTTTTTCCGGGGCGAACATAGTACTCTCGGATGGCAAAAATATTTTTTATAGCCATGTCTTCTAGTTTGAATGTTACAAATAATAGATGTAGTCTCTAAAAAAAATCCCCACCCAGCTTGGAGTCTTGCAGTGTGTAATTTTCCTCAAATTGCGCACTGTGCTAAATCTTTTGTTTTCTAATTGATTTATAGTTTGAGCCACTTTTACCTCATCTCCTACTGTCCTATACACAGTGCCAGTGAGTACATTATAGTAAAGGATGATAAATTGCCTTGCACTTGAGATGCTAATGCACCAAGAGTAAAACGGCATGCTGCACAGGACTTCATTAACAGCTAAAGAACAAGCTTCCCTGCACATTCTGAGTTTTCTTTTATTGTAATCTCTGCAAGAAGAGTTTGATTACATTTCTTAGCACAACACAAATGTGACTGCACCCTACAAAGCTTGTAATAGCCTTTATTGGGCTGACAAAAGAAGTTTTACATACATAGAGAGAGAAAAAAACAATGGGTCAAGGCACAGGCAGTTATCTGACTTCTAGTTGCTAAAATTAATTTGTGGACGTTTTTGTAAAGAATAGTAAGGCAGCACAGTGGCTCAGTGGTTAGCACTGATGTCTTGCTGTGCTGAAGTCCTGGGTTCGATTCCACCCATGGACACTTCTGCAAGGAGTTCTCCCCGTGCTTGCGTGGGTTTCCTCCAGGCACTCTGGTTTCCCCCACAATCATAAAGACATACTGATAGATTGTATGTGTCAAATAAATGTGCTTAGTTTGTAAGCTCTACGGGCAAGGCCTGATGTGAATATATACATGTAATTGTAAAGTGCTACAGAAGCTGTTGGCGCTATATAAATCCACAATAATAATAATAATTGTTTTATTAGGCTATGGTCCCAATGCATCTGATTAAAAAACCCCAGTGTGTTTGCATTTGTACAAACATAGAAAATATAATCAATGCACATTCCTAGGCCCCATACAATATCATATTATCTGCACACTGGCATACTTTATAAACAAAGGGGTTTTAGTATACATTACTGTGATCACATGAATGAAAAGCCTTCCAACCACATCAAGGTAACCCCAGTCTGGAAGGTCCTAACTTCTAACCTTTTTTACTTCAATTACCATTGAAGGTTACCAATTACCAAAAGCTTAGAAGTTAGGACCTTCCAGACTGGGGTTATGTTTGCATTTGTGTCCACATGTGCAGAGGATGCAGCAAGGTAAAGAGCAGTCATTCATTGGCTGTAATGTTAGAAATGACAGCCTTTATTGACTGCATGGAGGAAGGAGCTAGCTTACTTTGCCAGCAAAGGGAATAATTATCCTTAAATATCTGTATAGTAATATGTCTAATAGTGTGCTGAATATATTGGTTGCAATTGGGGGCAAGTAGCTGAAAGGTGACCAGTTTTTTCTTTTAAGGGTGGATACGACCTTTTATGTATTTATATAAAGTGATCATATCCACATGCAAGCTCCGCTTCACCAGTATAAGACTAGAAGTCATATCTTACTAGTTATTGCCATTCCTGCCAGATATTGTTTGCTACAGCCAAGTCTGTTATCTACTGGAACCACCAAATATATATGGTGAAAGATGTATTGAATTTTACTGTTGCATACCAACACATGCTGGTGTTCAAGTTATTAAGCAGTGGTGATTGTTTTGCTATGTTTTTATGAAACTTCTGATTTTTCTTAAATATTTTTCTTAATTATTTTATTTATTGTTTAAGGAAGGGAGTTTATGATTATTGATTTTGCCAGTGGCTTAACACTTTTTATATTATTATAGTTTCCCTATGACATAGTAGTGACTATTATAAGAATATAACCTACCCCAGTATTGGATTTCTATTGGAGGAACTGTGAGATTATAGCCTTATAATCTTACAGTTCCAGGAGGAGAAGGAAACCAGAAGCCATAAAGGGGTAGGTTATAATAAATAATGCACCCCCAACTGTAAATTAAAGTGATATTAGAAGTCACCTTGGAGTTCCGTGCCCTGTATAAAATGTACTCAGCCTGCGGCCTCGTTCTTTTATATGGTCACGGAACTCTTCCGTGACTTCTAATATCCTTATAATTTACAGTTGGGGGTGCATTATTCACTATATAATCTATTGTCTATAACGCACACACATTTTGATATTGTTAGTCCTGCGTCAGTGTTTTTTTTTTTTATTCATTACTAAAGAACTAAAATGAAATAACCAATAAACCAAAAATAACTCCTACAATGTAATATTAAAATAATTGTTGAAAAAATATAAATGGGTATGAATAGTTTTTGTTCCAAAGTGTGGGCCTTTGTCAAAATCAATAAGGATGGTAGAAATTGCATAATTCCATCCTCTGTATGAAGCAGAGATCTACATTGATTTCTCATATATGTAAACACATACTGTAATGTGTTGGTATTATAATGGCAATACTTTAAATGTTAAAGTATGTGGGAGCAGTCATTTAGCGTATATACGGTACATACACGCTATATACTAAAAGAGCAACATATGTTCGTTTTATCTAATTACGGTCTGAATATGGAAACAATTGGTATAAACCCTGTTAAAAATACTCATGCCATTGAGCAGTATTGTGCAACAAACTACTAAGTTACTCCTCTTTAACTTTGTGGCCAACAAGACATACTGAATTAAATGTATTAAATAAGTGCACACCTTTAAAGTGACACAATATAAGTGCTTCAATACAAAAACTAACTAAAACTAACTAAAACTAAAAGAAAATAACTCTCAACATAACTAACAAAAACTTTTGCAGTCCTGCTGTTAAATATCATAGTGCCACCTGGAAAAACTGCTAAATTGGCTGGCAAATGGAGACTGGTAAAATGGCTGACAGTTAGACTGGTGAATTTGCTAGCATTCTGCGATGGGTGAATTTGCTAGCATTCTGCGATTGGGGAATTGACTGGCATTCTGAGACTGGTGAATTGGCTGTTATTCTGAGACTGGTTAATTTGAATAAACTGGAAAACTGGTGGGTTTGAATAGACTGGCAACCTAGGACTGGTGATTTGGCTGGAAATCTGAGATCGACTTGAACAGAGCATGCACCTTATAGTTACAGATGGCTGGGTGGACGTCAAAGTTTTGTGGGCAGAAGAACTTTGCAGTAAAATTCCCCTCTCCTTTTTTACGAACGCCCATGATAGCACAAGTTAAAACATTTTTGTTAAAGGCATACAGTTTTCCTTATTTCCTTAATAGCATGGGTATAGCTTAAAAGTAAATAGCCTTTTATCCAAGTTGCAGACAGATACTTCAGTCTTTATTAAAGGACAACTATACTGTAAAAATTAAAATACCTGGGCAGCAAGGTAAGACTTATTATTCCTACTTCCTAATATTGTTTTGTTGAGGAGCTACAGCCCATACAGTAGTTTTGGCAGAAGTAGTTTTCTTAATTCTCCCATTCTCTTTTTTTTTTTTTTTTTTTAAATGTTAAATTTAATCCAGGCTAATTCCTAGACATGTGTAAATAAAGGGTTTCTTCTCTTGTCCACCTTTTTATGGTATTTTTTTTGATGTCTGTGCACTCTAGTCTTAGATTATAAAGACACAGATTAATGGCAGCTGCTGGGCATAACAAATTAACTTGACAGTGATGTATGAGAACATAATAGCATGTTGATCCCTGTGTAACATTGCTGGACGCCTCCTGTTTCATTTGGCTGTACTTAGGATGTGTTAGGAAGCAAAATTATTAAACTGTATTAACTACTTCCCATTTTTTGCTTTCTCTCCTTGAAAAATTTCAGACACATCCTAATGCCAACAAGCTGCCCTTAAAGGATTCATTCACATATGATGATTACAGGTTGGTCCGTTTATTATTTTCCATAGCATGATGACTAGTGGACAATGCTGGCTTCATGTCTTGAAAGACTAGATGTTGCATGTACTTTTTAAAATTACAAGAAGATTGTGTTATGTAAGAAAATAGTATTAATAAGATTAAAAGGCTGATAAAGCCTAAACCCCCAATCTGTGATTCTATGGACGGTAGGAGCTCTTAGTGCTCTCAGTCTCCCTGTCTGACTTTAATGATAAATATTGTTACAAATTGTGGAAGACATTTACCTGCATGACTTCCTACTTGCAACCATGTTTTTCATTGAAGGCACACAGGGAGATTGAGAGCTGCAAGCACTCCCAAAACGTCTAAGGCTAATTAGTTTTTAATTAAACCAAAGCTGACTGACGTGCAGTGCAATCCACTCCCTATTAGGCTATTACCTACCCCGTGTACAGTGCAATTCACTCCCTATTAGGCTATTACCTACCCCGTGTGCAGTGCAATTCACTCCCTATTAGGCTATTACCTACCCCGTGTGCAGTGCAATCCACTCCCTATTAGGCTATTACCTACCCCCATGTGCAGTGCAATCCACTCCCTATTAGGCTATTATCTACCCCCATGTGCAGTGCAATCCACTCCATATTAGGCTATTACCTACCCTGTGTGCAGTGCAATTCACTCCCTATTCTTTCCAGGAGGTCGTGGTCTATCGAGATCCTATCGGACATTTTGGTTGTTTCTCCTTCCGATTCCTTGTCTATTAATTAATCATCTTCATTGGGTGTACTGGACAACATATAAGAAAACCAGGAGGGATCCCTCTATTCCACAACAATGTCAACATCATGTTTCACTATCCGCTTTGTGGTCTCCACTCCCACTCGTGGGAAAAACTAACTTTGTTTCTACCAACAAGTCCATTTTTTTTTTAGGATGAGATCTTGCGGTTACCCTCCTCGGGTCAAATGTTTGTTTTTTTTTTCCTCTATAGGCGTGTAAGACCCCTGTTTGGTAAATTCTTTTATATACCATATTATTTCTGTAATCGTTTACATCTCTATCATATTTCTGTCTCCTTTGTTTCCATATCTCTCCTCCCATTTTATCCACCTTCTCCATATCTCTATCCTTCATGCTTCATATTCCTCATCCCCCCTCTGTTCATTTAACCTTCCTCTTGGTCTTTAATAAGGCCTTTACTTGGGGGCCCTTATTCCTTTCTCTTATGTGCATAATCATATCCAATCATCTAAGGAACATCTGACAGAACTCGGTTTCCAATTAGCAATGAACCTCGGTATTGTCCTCCACAATAAGACGTGGGTATTTCCTGGTACATCTTACAGCCTCTAGGTACATAAGCATTTTCTACATATTTTTAAGTTGTACATATCCCACCAAAAAAAACGGGTTTCTTTCTTTTGTCAAATTGTGGTTTCTCTAGCATGCAATTTGGGCTCAAGTACTTTCTGACCTTTTGATTTTGTCCCCTGATGAATTGAACAAAATCTGTAGCTCCTTAACGCCTAATATCATTCCTGTGAACATAGTGTATAATGGACCTGGTTCTACCCTGGTTACTATCCTCCTACCATACATGGGCCTACTAATTACCACCTATCTCAACCGTCTGGGGGAAATACAAATAGCTCTAGGACTGTATCTAGTATGTATATCCCTAATGAACCCTTTAATGTAGTCCCTACTTGTGTGCCGCTTATTGCTACTGCAACGATAATAACAAACGTTAATGTAAAAAGAAGAGCCTAAAAAGGCTAAATGGGTAGGCACTATTACGGTAATGTATTCCATTACGTCAGAAATAAAAACCAGGTGGTGCCCTAACCATACGATACCCACCTTTTCTTTCAATTGACCCCCGGGTGCCCCATCCCCTGGCGCCTTCACTATCTCTTAACTTTTTGTTAATAAATACTCCAAAGTATCACAACAGCTACTTCTTCCTTGTGTCCATATAATAGGGTTAACTTTTCGTCTCACGTTCCCCTCCTGGTGTTTTTGGGGTGCTGCCTGCCCCGAACCCCCCCTCGCTCCCGGTTCTATACACACTTCCCTTCCGATAATTGAGGGGCCTGGCGCACTCCGATGATCAAATTCAATGCAGCCGCACAGTATAGTAAAAAACACTATCTTTTATTAACAATCATTAAAAACAGCATAGTTACCAGAACGCAGGGATGCCCTGAGGCGTTTCGCGGGCTTCCCTGAGCCCTTATCATAGGCACAGACCCCGCCATCATTGACGTACCTCCTTGTACACGGGCTCCAACTGACCGTTTCAGAGAGGGGTTGGAACCCACGCCCTCTGTACGTCTGACATAGAAGAACGCCATATCTTACAAATCTAAATCAATATTGAGCCGTACAATACAAGGGGAAACCCTAAACAGACAAATTCATTCTAAACATTAGGCAGAGATACTTTACCAGCTATGAACACTACAAACAAGGTGTCCATAAATACCCCAACCATTTAAACCATGTAAAAAGTCATATACTTAACCCCATAATACATATGATGTTAAAGGATGACAAACCTTGTCCCTGCTAAATAGAAACACATTTGTAGGAGGGTCAGGATATAGACAATACTTAATTTGACCATAACAATTTAAGTCCAAAAGAAATGAATATGATTTGTCAGTAAAACATGATGAGACACCCAGTGTATTACCTGCTCGTCTCTATTTAGTGCTGTTAGTGGGGATAAAAATCGTATTGATTTCACTCACATCATATTTAAAAAAAGATATTTACTACTAAAACCCGATTCTTAGATATCCATCTGTGACACTTAGTTACGTTCAAAGGCAGATTTCTTGTCAGTTAGTCTATGTACACATTACATCATATATGGGAATTCATGTCCTCCTCCGGCACTCTGTTGCGACTTCAAAATCCACCTACATGTCTGCTTTTCTGGGAAGCTGTTTTATATTTTTGCTCTATCTCTTTGTTTTAATTTGTTGAAGCCCCTGAACTTGAAGGCCTACACATCACTCCCTCCATTGCATGAAACAAAAATTTCTGGCCACAGGACTCTTTAAAGGCCCTTGCTGTTGTGGTCCGAGAGTGTATGACCGTGTCACTATATAGACAAAAGCCCCGAAATGTGTAAGCAAAAACACAGCGCCAAGGTAAGAGTACATTTTGAAAAAATATATCATAATTTAACTCGAGTTTTGTTGTTTAGTTCTAACTACTGTGGTAAGTGCAGTCCTTCAGATGTTGGCTCGCACACACGAGAACTCTTAAGTGCCTAGCTTTAGAGAGCACCACTAAGAGAATATTACATACAAATCTAAAGCTATTCTGTGGCCCAGACTCTTTTTGTTCTCAAATGGAGGGAAGTGATAGGTACCTTAAAAAAGATTCAGGAGGCTTCAACAATAAACCAAGAGATAGTAATCAAAATACAAACGCCTCTTCCCTAGAAAAGCAGAATTTAGCTGGAATTTTTGAATTAGCACACCAGTAGTGCCGTAGGGCATGAAGTCTTCCATATGATGTAATGTGCTACATCACTAACTGACAGGAACCTCGCCTATGAACGTAACTAACTGTTCACAGATGGGATTATTTAGAAAGGGTTTTCTTTGTATATATAATCTTTTTTTTAAATATTAGTCAGTGAATCAATACAGTTTTTTATCCCCCACTACTACACTTAAATAGATACGAGCAGAATCCTTGGGGTGTTTCCTTGCATGTTACGATACCAAAATCATTATATCATTTATCTTTTTGGACTAAATTTTTATGTGCCATTAAGTAGTAGTACTATATCCTGACCCTCCTACAAAGTTGTTTCTATATTAGTAGGACCATAGGGTTTGTTTTCCTCCCTTTTAACATTCATATGTTCTTATGGGGTTAAATTGTTATATGACTTTTGTATAACTTGTTAACATGTGTGGGTGGATTAGGCACCTTGGTTTGTATGTGTTCATCAGCTGTTAAAGTACTCACTGCCTAATGTTTCAGAATGACATTTGGTTCTGTATTAGGGTCCCTTGGTATTGTACGGCGTCATATTGAATCTAGACTTTGAAGGGAAGGCGTTTCCTTCTCTATTCAGATACAGAGGGCGTGTGTTTCCACCCCTCTCTGACGTCAGTTGGAGCCGTGTACAAAGGCGTCAAGATGGCGGGGTCTGTACCTATGATTAAGGGCTCCAAGGGAAGCCGCGAACGCCTCAGGGCATCCGCTGCCGTTCTGGTAACTATGCTGTTTTAATGATTGGTTTAATAACGTACTGTGTTTTTAATATACTGTTGTCCGTGCTGAATTTGATCATCGGAGTGCGCCAAGGCCCCTCAATATCGAAGGTTGGAGTGTGTGATAGAACCGAGCGAGGGGTTCGGGCAGGCAGCACCCAAACCACCAACGTGAGACGTGAGCGAAAAGTATAACCATATATGGAAGATAAAAACCAGTTGAGTATCGGACTCTTGAGTATTTTTAAACAAAATTTAAGCTATAGTAAGGCTCCGGGGCTTTGGGCACCTGTCGTTGAAAAACAGGTGGGTATCGTATTTTTAGGGTCACACACCCTTGGTTATTCTGACTGTAAGGAGATACATATCGTAATAGGCTACCTTTAGCCTTTTTTAAGGCTTCTTCTTTTTACATTCCGTATTGGTATTTCGATGCAGTACCATAAGCGCACACGTAGGGACTCATTAAGGTTCTTAGGGTATACTACTAGATACCTCATGAGATTTTGTATTCCCCCCAGCTGTTGGAGATAGGTGGGTAATTTTATTCAGCCCATTGGGTATTGGTAGGATGGATAGTAACCAGGGTAGAACCAGGTCCACTTATAAACTATGTTCAATGGAAGATTTAGGCTGTAAAGAGCTACAGATTTGTTCAATTCATGCAGGGACAAATCCATAAGGCAGAAAGTATTGAGCACAATTTTGCCATGTCTAGAGAAACAATTTACGAAAGAAACCCGTATTGTGTGGGACTATGTGTTACACTTGAAAAATATGTATAAAATCTATGATAACCTAGAGGCCTTAAGTATTACGAAATAACCCCCGTTCTCTGTGGAGTGAAATACGATTTTATGTCAATTGGAACCGAGTTTCTGTCAGCTGTCTCTTAGATTTGATTGGATATGATCTCGCACATAAGAGAAAGGGAACTAGAGGATACAAGGCCATTATTAACAGCCCAAGGGAAGGGTTTAAATGAACGAGGTGGGAGAGAGGAAATATGAAGCATTATGAAGGTAGTCAATATGGAGAAGGTGGATAAAATGGAGAACAGATTATGACAACAGGGAACGAAAGTATGATAGAGATACATTTGACCAGGGAGTAAACGCAGCAAGATCTATCACCTAAAAAAACCATGGATTGTAAAAAAAACAGTTAGTTTTTCACTAGTTGGGAGGACCACAAATGCGAATTGAACATGATGTTGAATATGATGTGGGAAATCATGATTGTGGATAGAGGGATCCTCTCCTGGTTTTTTCTTCTATGTTTTCCAGTAGACACCAATGAAATGAAATTAATTAACAAAGGACTCGGAAGTGGAGCACGACAAATGTCCGATAGGATCTACCTATATACACGACCCTGTCTGGAAGACATGGTGGCAATAACCATGACCATGGAAAGGGAACTTTTAGAAGTCGTAGTTCTACAGATAAAATGACAACAATCCCTTTATGGAGAAGAAAAGAAGAACAAGACCACAGGAGGAGTCAGATCTGGACACACATGTGGGTACGCGCTGAGGCTACGCCAATCGGAACAAAGTAACGTATTAAACTTGTCTAACAACCCTTACAGCCGAGGATATGAAGTTTCTAAGCAAGGCTATCTTTTTGCCCACCAAAAACTTTGATATGTTAAAGAACATTAATGGCATGTTGAACAAGTTTATAAGTCTAGCTTCTTGGTACTGGTTTAAAATGACATTAAGAGAGAATATAAATGATGTACTAAATAGATGTGATTGTCAGTGGCTTAGATGAATACAATACGATTAAAGGGAGTGCTGATAATTTACAATAATACTTTGGGCGTCGTACCCACCAACAACCTCATGTAAGGTCCGTTAGGTATAGAATACAAGGAGTATGAGAATCACTTCAACCTAAACGCCCTTTTTATCCCAAAAAATTTAAGAGTCCCAGTAAGGAAATATTTCACAGATGCATGCGAGTGAAGAGCTTCCACAATTTAGTCAGGGCAGGAACATTAGGGACATGGAATCTAAACATGGGAAATGGGAGAACTGTTCAAGAAGAGACTCTTCGTCGTTAGTACAGATCAGGAGATAGTTGTCTTAGAGTGGCAGACAGGGGAACTGTGGTAGTCCTCAATAAGTGTATATATTCTAGGAACCCTACCGCCAACTTAAGATGTTATACTTATGGCCCCCCCCTCAAGATAGTCCCACGAATTTATGTAGGGAGCAAGTTATAACACTTGGTGAAAATGGTATATATGTGGCGAGCCCCCAAATAACATAAAATTAATGGCAGACCATGGTACCAATCAATCCGGTTACACCTATTTTCTCCATTCCCTAAGATCCAAGAGAGGATATTTCCCCCAAAAGGGCAGGCCATAGTAGCAGGGATAGGCTCTTAAAATGTCTTGGTCATAATTGATGACGCTTTCCTACAACCATTGGTACGAAGGTGTCACTCTCTTATTTAAAGGATACTACTAGTTGTCTTTAGTACACCTG
The DNA here is from genome assembly GCA_019447015.1 of Hymenochirus boettgeri. Classification (NCBI taxonomy): domain Eukaryota; kingdom Metazoa; phylum Chordata; class Amphibia; order Anura; family Pipidae; genus Hymenochirus; species Hymenochirus boettgeri. The sequence goes on from JAACNH010002023.1 coordinate 43,856, forward strand.
GATTTTGGTCCCTCAACAATCATGGATTGCTTCGTCCCCCACTGATGTGTCCTCTCTTTAACTGCTTCTACTACCCCATGATGGGTATTAAGCAGTAAAATACCATTTTGAACTGTCAGGTCCCATAAACCATAGAAATGTCAAATCTTTATCCTTGAAGCTCTAACATACACCCCACAATTTTTTCAAATTTGATGGTAAGGTTCTTTGTTCCCAATGACAGGAGCGCGCTATGTGGGCCAAATTTGCCCCCACATATTCAAATCTGTTTATGGGGTGGTGGTAGGAACTGTCCTTTAACCACCACCCCCGCCTCCCAAGTAATCCATCAGCCAGTCATCATGATATTGAAGATTTACAGTAGGAACCTTGAGGCAGGTAATACATATTAAGATTGAGTCTAGCCATCCAGACACTGTGTAGACTATACATACGACGGGTCGTTTTTTTCTGAGATTTAAGGAGAAACTGTTCCACAGAACAAACCTTTGACAAAGCGGACATCATGAGTGTCCTAATAGGTTGTTTATAGAAGAGGTTTAGTAAACAAACTTTAAAGAAATCCTTGGGAAAGCTAAAACTAAAAATAGGGAGGACCTCCTTAAAGGGGTCAAGTACACACTGTATTAACAAAAATACAACACCAAAATGGGTAAACCAAAGGGGGTTTCTCTTTCGACACGTCTATAGAGCCACAGTTAATAAAATAACACATATTATCCGTAATACTACCATATACTAGGCGCAGGATAAACAGAGTTAAGGAGGTGTATATTAGGGCAGTTTTAAATTCGTTCCCAAAAGTGCAAGTCCTCGAGATAGGTAGTCCCGAGTATGAACAGTCCCGATACTGGAAAGAATTGGTGTAAAGGTTAAAGGCACCTTTCACATTGGGTCACCTTAAATTTCAGGGGCTTCAACACAATAAAACAAAGAGAAGGAATCAAAATAAACAGCTCCCTAGAAAAGCAGAATTAGGTGGATTTTGAATTAGCCCAGGTGCCGAGAGCCATGAATCCCATATATGATGTAATGTTGCGACATAGACTAATTGACAGTAATCATGATCCCATGCAAGCTCCTTTCTTCTCCAGCGTACATAATTTCACTTTTCCAGTCTCTCTTCATATTCAAGCTCCCCCAATCCCCTTATTAACTTTAGTTGCCCTTCTCTGAACCCTTTCCAATTCAAATGTTCTTTTGTACACAGGATCCAAAATTGCACTCATATCCAAATGAGGCCTTCCCAATGCTTTGGTAAAGAGGGAGAATTACATTTTCCTCCGCTTGAATCCATAACCCCGCTTTATACAGACAAACACATGCTGGCTCTAATCGTTTGCCTGCTGCAATTATGCCCTGCTATTATGCATACAGGCACAATTCAAACATCTTTACAAGAGTCTCTGTACCATCTATACTGTGGATTGAGCTAAAACTTGTTAAAGGACAACTACTACTACTGGACTAACTGTATTGGGATTCCGCTGTCCATTTAAAGGGCAACTAAGCTCATAAGCAAATGCAGAATTAGAAAGAGCAGTAAGCGGTTTATAATTTTACCTCGCCTTTACTCATAATATATACGTTCCATAAAATATTAATCATTTAGCAATCACTATCATGTTACATGATTAATTTCATTTTTGGTGGTTTTTTTTTTTATTTTTCCCTAAAGATTTTTTTTTTTTAACTCGATCGATGCTGGAGGAGATAACGTTCATAGCTGGAGCTGCCTATACCTTCTACACTCTTTGTGTGACCGGATGGAACCAACCTCGGCAGGGGAACAGATCTTACTGGATCCCACGATATACTGGGTCTATAACTAACAGCTGTGCCCCCTTTGGATGTTTGGGGAGTAGACATGGCACCAAAATCTACTATCGTTAAGTGTGCCCCCACAATTGGTCAGGCGCCGATGGAGCCCATGAGAAGGCACCTGGTTATGAGTTGAGGTTGGCTTCTGATGGATCGGTATACCGGTGTGGGATTCAGATGGCAGAGGTTTTATAAGAGGTAATGAGGGCTAGGTGTTCAGATGAGATAATCTACTATATGTTAAGCCCTGAACTAAAAAAACAATAATCAATCCAAAATATGAATTCAGAACCACAGTGTACTAGGAATTACTGGGCCCCCTAGAAAACACTAGTTGGGGCCCCTATCATCCTTCATGTACTTGGACTTTCTGGATTGAGGCCTTGTATCTGTCATAGGGAAAATAAGAAAGGAACCCTCCCCCCTCCCTGGTCAGTGACCTCATCCGCAAACACACAATCAGATTCTGCATACAGCAACAATTTTTTAATCGGCTCCCTACACTACCAACTCTGATGGAATTTTAGTTTTTTCAACACGGGGTATTTTTTTGCACCACAACATTTAGGAAACCTACATAAAGGGATTTATTAACCCCGCATATCCAATACAGTCGTACATTTACTACCATTTGGGCTGATAAATCCAATGTGCTCTAGAGTACTGAAATGTATTGGAATACGTGATGGTAAATTGATGCTATCTCAGGATTACACAATCGGGTTCAATAACTGTTGTTGCCATTAAGGCTGCGGACAATAGCTCTTTTAGAGTGGAGGCCTTTACAAATAGGTGGCCAGGTTTATCAAACTTCTCTGACACAAGGGCCAACATCAGACTTTCCTGGGCCCCATACTGGGTACTTTCGTGGCCCATACCTGGGTACATTTCCTGGGCCCCCCCATAACGAACACCTAACCAACTCCGACACCGTGCACACACTTCCAACCATTCTTAAACGCAAAAGAGGGACACATGGCGGTAAGCGGTGAGTGGCATGCAATGTCCCTCCTATTAGGCTATTACCCACCACCCCGTGGAAGTGCAATCCACTCCCTATTGAGGCTATTATCTACCCCATGTCAAGTGCAATTCACTCCCTATTAGGCTATTACCTACCCCCATGTGCAGTACAATTCACTCCCTATTAGGCTATTATCTACCCCCATGTGCAGTGCAATCCACCCCCTATTAGGTTATTATCTACCCCATGAACAGTGCAATTCACTCCCTATTAGGCTATTACCTACTCACATGTGCAGTGCAATTCACTCCCTATTAGGCTATTATCTACCCCATTGTGCAGTGCAATTCACTCCCTATTAGGCTATTATCTACCCCCATGTACAGTGCAATCCACTTCCTATTAGGCTATTACCTACCCCCATGTGCAGTGCAATTCACTCCCTATTAGGCTATTACCTACCCCCATGTGCAGTGCAATCCCCTCCCTATTAGGCTATTACCTACCCCATGAACTGTGCAATCCACTCCCTATTAGGCTATTACCTACCCCCATGTGCAGTGCAATTCACTCCCTATTAGGCTATTATCTAGCCCATTGTGCAGTGCAATTCACTCCTTATTAGGTTATTATCTACCCCCATGCACAGTGCAATCCACTCCCTATTAGGCTATTACCTACCTCCATGTGCAGTGCAATCCACTCCCTATTAGGCTATTACCTACCCCCATGTGCAGTGCAATTCACTCCCTATTAGGCTATTACCTACCCCCATGTGCAGTGCAATCCACTCCCTATTATGCTATTACCTACCCCCATGTCCAGTGCAATCCACTCCCTATTAGGCTATTACCTACCCCCATGTCCAGTGCAATTCACTCCCTATTAGGCTATTATCTACCCCCATGTGCAGTGCAATCCCCTCCCTATTACGCTATTATCTACCCCCATGTACAGTGCAATTCACTCCCTATTAGGCTATTATCTACCCCCATGTGCAGTGCAATCCACTCCCTATTAGGCTATTATCTACCCCATGTGCAGTGCAATTCACTCCCTATTAGGCTATTACCTACCCCCTTGTGCAGTGCAATTCACTCCCTATTAGATTATTATCTACCCCCATGTACAGTGCAATCCACTCCCTCTTAGGCTATTACCTACCCCCATGTGCAGTGCAATTCACTCCCTATTAGGCTATTACCTACCCCCATGTGCAGTGCAACCCCCTCCCTATTAGGCTATTACCTATCCCATGAACAGTGCAATCCACTCCCTATTAGGCTATAACCTACCCCCATGTGCAGTGCAATTCACTCCATATTAGGCTATTATCTACCCCCACGTGCAGTGCAATCCACTCCCTATTAGGTTATTATCTACCCCATGAACATTGCAATTGACTCCCTATTAGGCTATTATCTACCCCCATGTGCAGTGCAATCCACTCCCTATTAGGCTATTATCTACCCCGTGTGCAGTGCAATTCACTCCCTATTAGGCTATTACCTACCCCGTGTGCAGTGCAAATCACTCCCTATTAGGCGATTACCTACCCCATGTGCAGTGCAATCCACTCCCTATTAGGCTATTATCTACCCCCATGTGCAGTGCAATTCACTCCCTATTAGGCTATTACCTACCCCCATGTGCAGTGCAATTCACTCCCTATTAGGCTATTACCTACCCCCATGTGCAGTGCAATTCACTCCCTATTAGGCTATTATCTACCCCATTGTGCAGTGCAATTCACTCCCAATTAGATTATTATCTACCCCCATGTCCAGTGCAATCCACTCCCTATTAGGCTATTACCTACCCCCATGTCCAGTGCAATTCACTCCCTATTAGGCTATTATCTACCCCCATGTGCAGTGCAATCCCCTCCCTATTACGCTATTATCTACCCCCATGTACAGTGCAATTCACTCCCTATTAGGCTATTATCTACCCCCATGTGCAGTGCAATCCACTCCCTATTAGGCTATTATCTACCCCAATGTGCAGTGCAATCCACTCCCTATTAGGCTATTATCTACCCCCATGAACAG
>JAACNH010002024.1:0-48673 GCA_019447015.1 Hymenochirus boettgeri
TCACGTACCTTGTTACTCCCTCACCAGGCTATAATAGAAATATACCCCTGTAATAATCACTTCTCATTGTACCCTTGTTACTCTCCCTCACCGGCTATAAATTAATAGAAATACACCCCTGTAATAATCACTTCTCACTGTACCCTTGTTACTCCTCTCCACCAGGCTACAAATTAATAGAAATACACCCTGAAACATTCTCACTGTCCCTGTTACTCTCTACTACTCTCACAGGCTATAAATTAATAGAAATACACCCCTGTAATAATCACTTCTCACGTACCCTTGTTACTCCCTCACCAGGCTACAAATTAATAGAAAACACCCTGTGATAATCACTTCTCACTGTACCCTTACTCTCTACTCCCTCACCAGGCTATAAATAAAAATACCCCTGTAATAATCACTTCTCATTGTACCCTTATTACTCTCTCACCAGGCATAAATAATAGAAATACACCCCTGTAATAATCACTCTCATTGTACCCTTGTTACTCCCTCACCACTATAATTATAGAAATACACCCTGTAATAATCACTTCTCACTGTACTATTGTTACTCCCTCACCAGGCTGATAAATTAATAGAAATACACCCCTATAATAATCACTTCTCATTGTACCCTTGTTACTCTCTCATGCAGCTATAAATAGAAATATACCCTTGTAATAATCACTTCTCACTGTATCCTTGTTACTCTCTCACCAGGCTATAAATTAATAGAATTAACCCCTGTAATAATCTTCTCATTGTACCCTTGTTTACTCCCCCCACCAGGCTATAATTAATAAATATACACCTGTAATAATCACTTCTTATTGTACCCTTGTTACTCCCTCGCCAGGCTATAAATAGATTACCCCTGTAAATATCACTTTTCATGTCCCTTGTTACTCCCTCCACCAGGCTACAAATTAATAGAAATACACCCCTGTAATAATCACTTCTCACTGTACCCTTGTTACTCTCTCACCAGGCATTAAATAAAGAAATACACCCCTATAATAATCACTTCTCACTGTACCCTTGTTACTCCCTCACCAGGCTACAAATAAATAGAAATACACCCCTGTGATAATCACTTCTCACTGTACCCTTGTTACTCCCTCACCAGGCTATAAATAAAAATATACCCCTGTAATAATCACTTCTCATTGTACCCTTATTACTCTCTCACCAGGCTATAAATTAATAGAAATACACCCCTGTAATAATCACTTCTCATTGTACCCTTGTTCTCCCCCCCAGGCTATAAATTAATAGAAATTACACCTGTATAATCACTTCTTATTGTACCCTTGTTACTCTCCCTCGCCAGGCTATAAATTAATAGAAAATACCCCTGTAATAACCACTTCTCACTGTACCCTTGTTTCACTCCTCCCACCGGCTACAATTAATAGAAATATACCCCTGTAATAACCACTTCTCACTGTACCCTTGTTACTCCCTCACAGGCTAATAAATTATAGAAAAATACCCCTGTAATAACCACTTCTCACTGTACCCTGTTACTCCCTCACCAGGCTATAAATTAATAGAAATATCCCCTGTAAACCACTTCTCACTGTACCTCTTGTACTCCTCTCCCTCACCAGGCTATAAATTAATAGAAATATCACCCCTGTAATACTCACTTCTCACTCATATTCATATCACAGCAGACAGCGCAGCGCTATTGCAGTACTGCATTACAGTCCATATTATTATATATAGTATTTGTCTGTGTGCTGTATTCTTTATGAAGGGGCGATCCTACTTTGTCCTATCTGACCCATTCACCATAGGAAAGCCCTAAGTAATATGTATACGGGCCGGCATGGCAGGGGTAACCTAGTCTCCTTGGACCGGCTGCCACCCCCTCTCTCTAAAATCAATCCAGATTGACCAACGGTTCATAAATTAACTTCCGAGTACTTTTTCTTTTGAAGTCGCGACAGGAGGTCGGGAGACAGAGAGGCAATGGGCTTGGTAACATATTGTTATACTCCCGATTACCATCACCACCGCTACTGCGACCACAGATGCAAGGCAATCAATGCAATGGACGGAAATAGCGAACCAACCAGATAACGGGACAACCCAACCCAACCCAGGACGGGACAGCAGTTCTGTTGGTTCCTGCCAGATTTCTGCTAAAAAATTCATATACAGAGAAACAGTGGCCAAACTTGGTGATAACATAACTTGATGGACACACACTCCAATGGCACAGACCTGGTGATATAACCATAACTCCATGGGGACACACTCCAATGGCACAGACTGGTGATACCATAACTCCATGGGACACACTCCAATGGCACAGACCTGGTGAATCCATAACTCTATGGACAACCACACCAATGGCACAGACCTGGTGAGAACCATAACTCCATGGGGACACACTCCAATGGCACAGACCGGGTGATAAAACCATAACCCATGGGGACACACTCCAATGGCACAGACTGGTGAGAACCATAACTCCATGGGGACACCACTCCAATTGCACAGACCTGGTGATAACCATAATCCATGGGACCAACTCCAATGGCACAGACCTGGTGATATCCATAACTCCATGGGGAACACACACAAATGGCACAGACCTGGTGAGAACCATAACTCCATGGGGACACACTCTAATGGCACAGACCTGGTGATAACCATAACTCCATGGGGATACACTCCAATGGCACACTTGGGGAGAACCATACATTGACACCACACACCACCCAATGGCACAGACCTGGTGAGAACCATAAGTCCATGGACAACACACCAATGGCACAGACCCGGTGAGAACCATAACTCCATGGACACACGCACCAATGCACAGCCCCGGTGAGAACCATAACTCCATGGGACACACTCCAATGGCACAGACCTGGTGATAACCTAACTCCTGGGATACACTCCAATGGCCAGACTTGGGGAGAAACCGTCCATTGACAACACAAACAATGGCACAACCTGGTGAGAACCATAAGTCCATGGACACACACACCAATGGCACAGACCTGGTGATAACTTTACTCCATGGACACACCACTAATGGCACAACCTGGTGATAGCATATTCCATGGGGACACACTCCAAAGGCACAAACCTGGTGATAACATAACTCCATGGGGACCCACCTCAATGGCACAGACCTGGTGATAACCTAACTCCATGACACACTACAAATGGCACAGACCTGGAAGAACCATAACTCCATGGACACACACACCACTGGTACAGACCTGTGTGAGAACCATAACTCCATAGACACACACACCAATGGCACAGACCTGGTGATAACCATAACTCCATGGACACACTCCAATGGCACAGACCTGGTGATATCCATAACTCCATGGACACACACCAATGACACAGACCTGGTGAGAACCATAAGTCCATGGACACACACACCAATGCACAGACCTGGGGAGAATAATCCCTCCCACAGGTACAAATACTATTCAGGGTCTGAAATAAAATATAAACTTTTGTTGTTCAATTGTGGATGTAACCTATAGCAATGTAATCGTAAGTGACCACATTTATTGTAACATATGTATCACTGCAACAATAATACTATTTACTGCACATTATGACTGACGTGTATAGTATATGCATGAAGAACCCCAAAATATGAATAAAATAAGCTTGTAAATAGTCTGGGATGATACGTCTTTTTTGGTGAGATTCGCCTGCGCTCTATCCCTGAAATTGCAGGTATTGCAGCACAAAGGGCCACCAACTCACAAAAGCGTGCACGCACATGCGCACTTTAGTGTGGCCTTGGCCAAAGAGAACAGGCTGAGATGATCCTCAGACACAGCAACCCTAAATGGAGGGGGGCAAACATATCTCACTATAGGTACAGCTATGCATCATCCAACATAGAGGGGGGTGCCAATAGTCACGCTATGGGGTATAGATCAGTTTTTAAACAGTGAGTAAACAATTTCATTTAGAATCTTCACACTTATGGCTTGTACTACGTGCCATTGAAGCATGTTACTGGCGACAAATGAGGTTGGGTGTTTTAACCTGCTTGTTTTATAAGGGATGCTGACACCCCCAAATAAACCTTGCTAAATGAAACATATTATTTTAAGGAGACAGGAGCACTTGCTTCAGTCTCCTTTAGTGGCCCCTAAGAGGAGAGCCCAGTGCTAACCAAACTAATCATGCAATGCTGTGTATCTCATGTCAGCTCTCCTACGTCAAACCCCCTTACTTGGGACCCAGCACGGGATTCATTATTATGTTAAGAAATAATCCAATACCAAATATTGTGTAAGCCTAACTACCTTGCGAACAGGTCTACCACTTTCCAACACATCTCCCTATAACCTATTATTTAATCAAATACATTTGCTGTACTTTCTGCCGCCCCACACTGTGCTGTCAAATTTTTCTGTTACAATATAAATACACCATGAATATTTATTAGTTATCATGAATGTTTTATAGGACTTAGTTATACGTATTTTACATGCATTTAACAGCTTGATAGTCTTTTGTATGAAATGTGCACTGTACATATAGATAAATAGTGCACATTCCAGACTAGAGGTAATTGGGATGTTTAAGTTCAGACATTGTAACCTTGATGGCCCACGCTGGAAGCACAACTTATAGCACCATGTACGGTCCGTAGACATAACACACATAACTGGGAACAGTCCGATGACTTCTAGACAGGGGGAGGGCCAGATAGGCCCACAGTAATCGCGTGCTGGGCGCTACCTAGCTAAGATTTGCTGTCCTGCTGGTCCTAGGAGGAATAATGCAGCTCCTTGTACAGTATGACTAGGGGAGGCAAGAACAAATACCTCTGGCAGCTGGGGGTGGTTCAAACCTTTCCACACAATAATGACCTCACCTGGAGACTAGGGATTAAAGGCCTGAAACCCTTTCTATGATTGATGAGTAAAAGCAATGGCCAGTAATTGAAATACACTTGTTATGTCCTTTAGGCAGTGTATTTTCAAACAAAGCAGTATGTGGAATCTACATGGATTTCTAACCGCTTAAATTTGGCATTAAGTTTGAGGAAAAATCCTAACTGTCAGCATATTACATGGGAGATTGTTGTTATTAATAAACATACAGTGTGACATGGTGGATTATATTGTCACTATCACAAAGAGAAACGTTACTGTGTGGATCATTTGTTATCATCACATAAAACAGTGTTACGTGGCAGATCATTGTCACTAAACATACAGTGTAACATGGTGGATCATATTGTTAACATCACATAACATACAGTGTTATGTGGCAGATCATTATCACATAAACATACAGTATGAGGATTTCCGTGACCATATAAAAGTACAAAGCCAGCGCCGCCTCATGCTTTTATAAGGACCCAGAGGGACTCTAATATAATACATCAAATGCTGTGTGAAGGTTCTCATCATCCAGGTCATGGTATATCTGTTGTATTCAATTAGATCAACTGGACTTAAAGTTTAGTTCTTGAAGATGTTTCGCTAGTCATCCGACTGGCTTCTCAATTCAGAATGACTTGTACAAGAATCTGTCACAATTAAATACCCTGAAAAGTCCCAATTAGCATATTACATCCAGGTGTTAGGGACCTTCTGAATGCAAGGTGAAGATTGCATTGAGGCTAAAAGGTGTTATCCAAACTGCACAGGGTAATTTGTCAAACAGACAATGTACATGGCAGACATCATAGGACCCTTAGTTGGAAGTACTAGCATCACATCCAACTCCAGGATTTCACTAACAAGATTCTAGATATATGAACTCTGTTCAAAAAACTATGGTGTCCTATAATGTGACATCTCTCTTTATCTGTATACCCACCAAGAAGGTTAAAATAGCGAGAAAACAGCTAGGACAAGACAGCATCCTTATCAGTACAAAAGATCTTTAATAACCAGAACAGGTGTGTTCTCTACTGGACTTTTGCCTGAATACCCCTATTTCAAATACAGGGATAAGTTCTATAAGCAAAAACATGGATGTGCTATGGGGTTTCCAGTTTTACCCATCATGGCAAACCTTTATATGGAGGAAGTGGAAACTGAGGCGCTTAAAGGGGAAGTTCAGTGCAATCATTGCTTTTAAGAAAAAGAGAGCGTCATTTTCAATCCCAATGATGTTAATCTGCCCATTCAACATTTTGTCTGTGTAAAAATAAACGCAACCGAAATACTGACTTCATGTTTGCAGGACCCCTAGTAGAGAGCGTTATGGTTTTGCCTTGACCCAGCGCCTGGGTTGATTCAGTTGCTCAGTAGAGATCTGAGCATATTTGACCCATCCAACAGCCAATCAGTAGAAATTACTGTTAGGAACATTCCAAGAAGGTGGTGTGTCCTGGGAAGAAGAAAGACTGTTGGAACCTGAAATGGCAGCTCACTTGTCAACAGCAGGGAACAGCAAAGGGTATGAAATCACTTATTTTTTCAAAACGGGAGAAAATATAAGAATAGCTAGATATGCATAATACACAACCAAGAATTTTTAAAATATTATATTTTCCACTGAACTTTCCCTTTAATACCTTTAAGGGCATAGCACCCAGCCAATGGTTCAGATGCATGGAGACACCTGGGTTAAAATCCCCCAGAAGGAAGTACAAGCCTTCACAGAAATCATCAATGCCCTAGACCAAAACTTAACTTCAAATTTACAAGAGAACAGATACAAAACAACACACTGGCTTTTTGGACAGCTTGGTAGAAGTCAGGGAGAATGGTAAACTGGAAGTAGAGGTTTACAGAAAACCAACCCAAACAGACCAGTATTGATGTTTGACTCCACCACCCTTTAGATCACAAGCTGGTGTTATAGAAACCCTGCAACACAGAGCAGAGACAACCCCACTAGCAAAGAGGCGAAAAGACATTAAACATCTCAGAGGAGCCATTAAAAACTTGTGGATATCCGGACTGGGCCTTTGTCAAAAGGGGTAGAAGGAAAGAAGATACGAATACCAACAGTAAAGGGGGAAAGCAAAACATGAGAAAGAACATGGTCATCTCATATGTAGCAAGGGTCTCGGAGAAATTAGAAGATTTTTCAAAAACACTGTACCTGTCTGCTATAAGCAAACAACACACCGAGGCAGAAATTGGTACATCCAAGACAAAGTACGGAAACACAGAAATCGACACCAACGCAGTGCAGTGCAGTGAGGAGTGCTCTGATTTGTATGTGGGGGAGACCAACAGCCACTGCACCAACATGGGCCCAGCACAGAAGAGCCAATTCCTCAGGTCAGGACTCACCGTGTACCTGCATCTTAAGGATTTCCATTCAACAGACTGGCTCAGAAAATAATCGTGGCTCTTTGGTGTAAGTGCTGGCGCGAAGTGTAATCCCCACTTCCTGTGTAATCGGCACATTACTACATAGCGTTCTGTTATGAGCATATTATTTACAGAAGGATCCCATAGGGACCATGGGGTGGATTATTTTATTATTATTATCACATAAACATACAGTTTTACATGGTGGTTTATATAGGGATAATACAGGTCAGGGGACTCTGAGGAGTAATATCCGTATATTATTCTGTAGGTAGCATATTATTCCATATAATACATAAGGTTTTCAAATGTTCAAAGATATTTTTGAAAACTATCGAAAATAGCTCCGTACATTCGAAAATCTTCGAAAATTCGTCCGTTTTCAGATCTCCGGATCTTCTGGATTTCCCAAGATCGGGATTCCGAAAACGAACAAAACTATGTAGTTTTCGCCATCTCCCACAAACACTACTAAAATAAAAAGCAGCACAAGGATTTTTGAAGGGCATGTCCACCCCTTCCCCAACTTTTTGCCAAATAATAGTTCCCTTCCCCCAGTCAATCCCCCACAACCACGATAAAAGATTTAGAAAGTGCCCCGATAGTAACTTCCTTCCCTCTATCCTCCGTCACACAGTCCCGGCCCTCTGCTTGCATGGAACTGCAAGCGGGGGTGGGACTGGCAGACGTGTCCATGATTGGCACCCAATCATGGACGCGGCTGCCGGCTGCACAGAACGCTGGGGGAGAGAGGGAAGTAACGGGGCACTTTTCTACAATATTTTAGAGCGGTTGGGGCTGAGAAGGAGAACTATTATTTTGGCAAAGGAGTTTGTAGCTAGGGGGAGGGATCGCAAAACGGGAGGGAGATGGCTGCAGTACTTCTGGTGGGCAGTTTTTTTGACTTGGGGGGGATTACGGGAGAACCATTTGGAGCTGGGATGTAAGGTAAGGGTTTTTATTCACTACAGAGTGGGCCAGTAGTGGGGGAAATTATAGGTTTGGGGGTGGACATGCCTTTAAGCCCAAAATGCATCACCTTACATTTATCAACATTTACATTTTATCACCTTACATTATCAACCTTGAATCTTATTGCAACTTAGCAGCCCATGATGTGACAATCTATCTAGATACGCCTGCAACTATTGCACATCATCTGTACCTTCTTAATAGTCTATGAAATTTTGGTCATCCGAAACACGAAACCCACAAATGCCCACATCCAAATCCATTAAATAAACAGATTAAATAGAAATGGCCCCAACACAGAACCCTGTGGCACCAACTTAGAACTTTAGTTCACATCGATTTAGCATCATTAACTACTCTCTTGTTACCAATTTTTTATCCATGTACAAATGGGCTGCTCAAGCCCATCAGACCTTCCTAACTCACTTCCACATAAACCAACAAGCTAGTTTGACAAGATCTGTTTCTCCTAAATACATGCTGGTTACTACTTATAAGGTCTGTCCATTATTAGACTCCATTATTAGAAGGGTAGATAGGGTAATCTGTCACCAAGACCCTACATGCCAAACATTGTGTTGTCTGCCTGGTGCTAGGTTTCGACATGTGGTGGATAGCGCAGACAGATTATTGGGCTCACATTGGTGCCAATGACAAAGTTAGAGGAGGAGGTGAGGTCCTTAAAAATGATTTCCGAGAATTATTAATTAAAAGCAAGGACCTCAAGGGTAGTGATTTCAGCCACGTGCTACTCTAGGGACAACGGGATCTCAGGAGTAAAATGCGTGGCTAAGAGGGTGGTGTAAGGAATGTGGGGTTTGGGTTTTTAGAGAACTGGGCTGACTTTTTCTGTTGCTACAGCCTCTTTAGTAGAGACAGATTGTACCTCAATGGTGATGGTTGCAGCTGTTTTGGGGGAGAAGATGCTAGGGGGTTGAAGGAGATTTAAAACTAGGTATGGGGGGAGGGACATTGAACTACACACCGGTAGATAGAGAAGTTAGGGATCAGGGGGCTATTAACACAATGGAGGACAGAGAAGGGGAGGGGGAGCATAGATAGGATGCATGTACAACCATGTATGGAAGAAAATAGATACGTATAGATACTCTAAATATATGTTTACAAATGCAAGAATCTGGCTGGAAAAACCGGGGAACTTGAAATAATAGCTTTAAAGGAAAGGTATGCTTGTTTGGTATAGCAGAATCATGGCTAAATGATTCACACGACTGGACAGTAAATATTGAAGTACTGCTTATTTAGACATGACAGATTAATAAAGAGTAGGATTATATGTATGTTAAACAGGAATTGAAGCCATTTAAAAGATGGAATAGATGGGGGCGTAAACGATAGGACAGAAACAATATGGGTGGAACTGTGTACAGGAAGCAAGAAGGTAGGTAAATTAATTGTTGGAGTATGTTATAAAGCCGCCAAATGCCGGGGAGGAGGTGGAAATGAATCTCCATATGCAGTTGGCGAAGGCTGCTGGTATGGGGCATGTTTTTGGTTATGGGGGATTTTAACTTCCCTGACATAGATTGGAGTAAGGGAACTGCCAGCACCTCAAAAGGTATAAAGTTCTTAAATTTCCTATATGAGCATTTTCTTTCACAGATGGTAGAAGTTCCTACTAGACAGAAGGCGTGTGGATCTGGTGATATCTAATAACCCGAGCTCATTTTGAAGATGAAGGTAATGGGAAGCTTAGGGAATAGTGACCATGATATAGGTCATTTAATATAGGTTGCAAAAAACTAAGTGCACTGGGTAACAAAAACTTTTAACTTTAGGAAACTAATTTTATGCTCATAGACTGGGGGGAATTGTTTCTAGGTAAAGATACAGAGCAGATTTGGACCACTTTTAAAGGGATATTGAACTATTACATTTCTTAATCTGTACTTTTAGGGAACAAGTGTAAAATAATTAGGTCCACTCCTGCATGGCTTAATGCTCAGGTAAAAGGGAAATGGAAAAAAAGAAAAAGGCTTTTAAAATTTTAGAAAATGAAATACGCATTGCCAAACAAAGCAAGTCCAACCCCAAAATGTTTTAAGTATTAAATGGTAAAAAGATGAGGATGAAAAGAATGTGGGACCATTAAATAATGGGGCGAGTGGTTGTAGAGGATGCCGAAAAGGCTAATTTGCTAAAACGTTTTTTTACATCGGTTTTTACTGTTGAGAATCCTTTTTCTTACAGCAGGGATTGTAATAATATCAGGGAAGAAATGAAGAGTATTCACATTGGTTAACGAGGATATGGTACGGAAACAATTAGATAAAGTTAAGTAATAGTTCAGTGGTTGTTAATAAATCTGGATATAGATAATGATAATTCTAGTAGATCCAAGCCCCTACCTGTTTGTTTGTGTGATGCTGTGTTAGGTAGTTATGCTTGCCATTGTAATGTCCTGTATAGTCACTCCTTAATATGTCCGGCTGCCCCTTATTAGATTTGCGACCATGGAGGGTCGGAGGCGCCGTGCGCAGTGAGAAGGATTGAAGTCGGGAATTACTGTCTGCTGTGCGCGTGCCGAACGCTACAGGCGTGGCGCGAGCAGTGAGAAGGGAATTAAAGTCGGGAATTACTTTGTGTGCTGTGGCCGTGCCGAACATAGCGTGCGTGAGCGTGAGTTGGGAATTGAAGTCGGGAAGTGTTTGCTGTGCAGAGGGGGGGGGGAGGAAAAGGAGTGAGAGAGAGAGAGAGAGAGAGAGAGAGAGAGTCGGGAAGTGTTTGCTTTGAGGAGGGGGGGGGGAGAGAATATAATAGAGAGAGAGAGAGAGAGAGAGAAAAGAGAGAGACATCCAGAAGACTTTTTTCAGGTTTGCTGTTGGTTTTTCTCACCACAATCCTCGTGCAATTACCCCTATCCAATAGCACCTATCTGGATTCCCAGTTTCTACATCCAATCACCATCCAATTTACGGCATCCATCTACAGTAGAGAGAGATCTCTACTCACTACTATGCCACACTGGAAGCACTATGGGCTCTGCATCATAGTTGGGCTGCCTCTCTCTCCTACACACTACTTTTCCACACTTAAAGCGATGCACAGGCACTATGGGAAAGGGCTGTGCATCATGAGTGATTGTCTCTCTTCTACCTACACTACTATGCCACACTGAAAGCGATGCACAGGCACTATAGGGAATGGGAAAAGGCTGTGCATCATAGATGGCTGTCTCTCTCCTCCCTACACACATTTCCACACGAAAGCGATGCACAGGCACTATCGGAATGGGAAAGGGCTGTGCATTATGGGTGCTGTCTCTCTTCTACCTACACTACTATGCCACAATTGAAAGCTATGCACAGGCACTACAGGGAATGGGAAAGGCTGTGCATCATAGATGGCTGCCTCTCTCCTACCTACACTACTTTTCCACACTGAAAGCGATGCACAGGCACTATGGGGAATGGAAAGGGCTGTGCATCATCGGTGGCTGTCTCATCACCTACACTACTATGCCACACTGAAAGCGATGCACAGGCACTATGGGGCGTGCATCATAGATGGCTGCCTCTCTCCACCTACACTACCAATTCCACACTGAAAGCGATGCACAGGCACTAGGGGAATGGGAAGGGCTGTGCATCATCGGTGGCTGTCTCATCTCCTACACTACTATGCCACACTGAAAGCGATGCACAGGCACTATGGGGCTGTGCATCATGATGGCTCCTCTCTCTCTACCCTACACTACTTTTCCACACTGAAAGCGATGCACAGGCACATCGGGAATGGGAAAGGGCTGTGCATCATGGTGGCGTCTCTCTTCTACCTACACTACTATAACCACTTGAAGCTATGCACAGCACTATAGGGAATGGGAAAGGCTTGTGCATCATAGATGGCTGCCTCCCTCCTACCTACACACTTTTCCACACTGAAAGCGATGCACAGGCACTATGGGGAATGGGAAAGGGCTGGCATCATCGGTGGCTTCTCATCTCCTACACTACTATGCCACACTGAAAGCGATGCACAGGCCTAGGGCTGTGCATCATAGATGGCTGCCTCTCTCTACCTACACTACAATCCACACTGAAGCGATGCACAGGCACTATGGGGAATGGGAAAGGGCTTTGCATCATCGGTGGCGTCTCTCCTACCTACACAACTATGCCACACTGAAAGCGATCACAGGCACAGGGGCTGTGCATCATAGATGGCTGCCTCTCTCCTTCCTACACTACTTTTCCACACTGCTATACCACATTGAAAGCAATGCACAGGCACTATAGGGAATGGGAAAAGACTGTGCATCATCTGTGGCTGTCTCTCTCCACCTACACTACTATGCCACATGAAGCGATGCAAGCACATGGCGGTACACAACAGTTACACAAACACACTGACAGACTCACACAGTTATACAAACCAATGACAGACACACAGGTGTACAACAAACACACATGACAGACTCACACAGCTACACACACACTGACAGACTCACACAGCTACACAAACACACTGACAGACTCACAGTAACACACTGCTATATACTAGAAATCAATATAAACATTAATAAATACATATATTTTAATTCATTATTCAGTACCAAGTGAGGAGTAAGTTGTGTGTAAGTAATACTTAGTTCAGTAACGAGCTGTGCTAATTCCCCTCTCTATCACACTAACTCTATCTGATGCAGCAAAAAAGTGCACGTGAAGAGAGGGAAAGTCTATTAGTCCATGGGGACAAAAGGGGGCGGGGTTTATAACATGTCAGTCCAGCAGTATGACAACAAGCAGTGCAGAGTGAAGGACACTCCCACCAAAAACCAGCGAAATTTACCACTGATTGCAGAGTCTACCAGCAAATTTTTTCACAAGAAAGGGATCCTGGAGGATGGGGCACAGGGGAGTTTATTATACAGACGGTTTGTAAAATATGTCATTTCTGAGGGAAACACTTCTTAATTCAATAAAGCCCCAGGACCAGATGGATTGCATCTTCGGATTTAAAAAGAGCTTAGTTCAGTTCTATCTAGACCACTGTTCTCATCTTTTCGATTCGCTTGGTCTGGGTGTGCCGCTGATTGGAAAACAGCCAATGTAATACCAAATTTCAAAAAGGTAGTCGTTCACACCTGGTAACTATAGACCTGTCAGCCTCACATCAGTGGTAGGGAAGGTACTGGAAACTTTGTTACGGGATCATATCCTTGACTTTGTCTCCAGAGATCATCTTAGTAGTAGTAGTCAGCATGGATTATGAGAAATGGATCATGCCAGACAAATTTAATTGGTTTTTTTGAAGAAGCGAGTAAGAGTTAGATTCAGGCACAGCAGTGGATGTGGTTTTTGGATTTGCGAAAGCTTTTGATACTGTCCCCATAGGCGACTAATGTATAAAATGAGGACTGTTGGCCTTGAAGAAAACATTTGTTTATGGATAGAGAACTGGTTATTGGATCGCAACAGAGAGTGGTGGTTAATATAGCTACATCTATGTGCTAAAGTTCTAAGTGTTTCTTTACAGTGAGAACGGTTTAAACTGTGGAACTGTCTTCCAGCAGAAGTGGTAATGGAAAGTTCATTGAATAGCTTTAAAAAAGGCCTGGATAAGTTTCTAAAACAAAAATATTGAGAATTAATGGTATTAATACATACAGCTCTGGTTGATCAAGGGATACTTTCCGATTGCCATTTGGAGTCAGGAGGAATTCCCCCTACCCTTTTTAGATGGGGTTTTTTGCCTTCCTCTGTCAACTGTTAGGTAGGGTTAAAAAAAAAGAAAAAGAGGTGATAGGTTGGACTTGATGTACGCATGTCTTTATTCAACCTTAATTACTATGTTACTATGTAGTCCTTGAAACATACTTTAGAATATGTTCCTGTATCAAACTTTACAGTATCTTTCCTACCAGGTTTGTAATTACCAGGCTGTGAACAATACCTTTTGAATATTGGAATTAAATCAGATTTTTTCCAACCAGAGGCACGTTACAGACACGAGGAAATGTGAGAAGATAAGAAACATTGGCCTGGAAAAAATTGAACTTAGTTCCTGAGGATGTACCGTATATACTTGAGTATAAGCCTGGTTTTTAGGTTTTAAAATAAACCTAAAAACCTTACCTCGGCTTATACTCGAGTCAAGTCCTTCCTTACCCCGATCGATGTTGCTTAACTCCACGGCTGCCGCACCGTGGGGTAGCGCTGGTGGGTTTGCCGGACTACTACTCGCGCGCGCGAGCTTGAAGGCGCAGAGTAGTGACGTCAGTGGCAAATCCCCAGGACTTACCCAGCATGCAGCAGCCAGATTGGGAGTTAAGCAACAGGAGATTACTGCACTGCGGGACAAGGAAGACCATGTCCTGAGCCGGGTCCTCACTCTCCTATTTGCTGCTTGGTGGTTAGACCGGGTCAATAGGCATGACTACGGGATCAGAAAAAGCAGCTTCAAAATACAAAGGGCTGTTGCACTGAAATATCATTCTGAGAGCAGTAAAAGTAAAGAAATAGGGCTTAGATTTAGAACAAATACTGTGTTTTTACTGTAGTTGTAGTTTCCAAACATACAGATGTTTGGAAACTACAACTCCCAGCATGCTTAGTTTGCTGGGAGTTGTAATTTTCAAACATTATATGGGAATTCTGCTGTCCTATTAAAGGTCAACTTAAGCCTTAAACTTACGGAATCAGATGGCAGTAGTGGTCATATTTTCTAACCTCGGCTTATACTCAAGTCAATCAATTTTTCCTACTTTTTATGTAAAAAGGGTACCTCGGCTTATACTCGGGTCAGCTTATACTCGAGTATTACGGTAATTAATCTGGCAGAAGCTTATTGCTATTTACATTATTTAATTGTTTCTAGACCATATCCTGTCATAACCAAAGTGCAATTGCATTATACTATTATTGCTACTATACTCTGTGCTATCTGTACTTGGATCTTCTATAGTTTATACAGAAGGGGAAAATGTTTAGGCATTTGCTGTATTGGCATCCTCTGTACATCTTAACATCTTACCCATCTTACACTACTGAAAAAAACGATTTAATCATCTAATCTAATTGAATACATGTAATAGCACTTACCATGATTTGCGTGTGTTTTGCATGCCTTCAATCCGCACACATTTTTTTTAGGAGCAGTTTTTTCCCCCCTCCCCTTTTAACCACTCCCACTTCCATCCGACCTGACTTTTTTCCACAAACCAACTGTCATGCTGCACACAGCATACAGCATTCCAACTGTCAAAACTCTGTCACCATTCCAGCTACAGCAAAACTACTCACAAAGAATAGAGACAAGGACCTGATTGACAGCTGAAATATAAGAAGATTTAGATTGATATCTAAAGAAATAGGGGGCAATCAACAAAAAATGATACATGGTGATGGGAAGAATTATAGTTTCCAGTTAAAATAACCTATTTTTCGGTTAGATGCCCTTTAAATTGAAATTTTTTTAAAATACCGTTAAAATTACTTGTACAGAGATAGACTGTAATTCCTACCTCCCAATACTGTTTCTGGGGAGCACCCGCCCAAAGAAATCTGATTCTGCCCAGTCTTCCTCCTGGCTTCAGCACTATCTCTAATACAGGATTATTCAGGACTAACCTGGCAAAAACTGTACACACAAAATTTGTTGTGAGGTAGGAATGACACAATCCTTCCTCCCTCCCTTCTATTTTAAGTAGTTATTTTTAGATTATGTTATCCTTTAAATCAGCTTAAACTGTAACTAGTGCTTTATGGCTGGTACAGATATGTTTAGTGCCCTAAGCTTCTATTTTTTTGGATGTATTGAATTATTGGCTGACTTGTTGCACTCTGTGTGGATGTATATTATCCTATGTCATATATATTTTGCTTGGTACAGATATGCGATTTTGCATGCAGCTGGCAACGAACTAGCAACCAACCGTACACAGCCATACCGGATCATAACCTTGCGCATATGACCGATCAGTTAGGCTTGGACCACTGACCACCAACCATATCTGACCAGAAAGGCCATGCATGTATTACTATGGGCCCTATGTCGTATAAAGGGGAACACACTGCTTCTACAAAGGCTCTTCTGCGCTGGCAGCACTGAAGTTAACCCAGAATAAACAGATGCAAATATTTTGTTGTGGGAACTACAGTTTCTTAACATAATTGATTATGTTTTTTTTTCCCATAGGTATAGAAAGTCTGAAATAAATTGCTAAATGGCTTAAATATACAAATGCTCTGGTGCATTAACAGAATTATTTTATTAAGAAGGGAGGGGGGGGGGTCTGCTGCCTAAGGATGGGGGTCACTTCACTGAGCACATTTTTTGACTTTGAAAGTCAGATATAAATTTAGCAAGCCATGTTTTGCATTATGCTGTGTCTATAGATAGCTTATGAAACTCACATGGGTATTGATCAAGGTATTTCTCACCAACAGAAACTGTAGGATAGGAGGCTCTTCGCTTTTGATATAGGCACTACCCCAGCAGAAGTTAATTATTGAGCCCCTATTAATGACTGTAACTGGGCACATCCTCTGACTACAAGGCTTTTTTTCTTTTTACAGAAAGAAGTTCCCTGAGGAAAAAATGCAGATTACCTGATTTGTTCGATTTACACTGAAACTGCTTTGAAAGCAAGGAAAGAAGCACATGTAAGGGTTAACCTGCCAAAGTCCTTTCACATTCAGAAAGGTTCTACACTGAAGCATCTTTCCATGGAATCTTGAGGCTATAAGGTTACAAGCTCCTCTTCTGATTAAAGGAAGCATTGATGGAGGAAGTGGTTTTCCCCCATGGATAAACGGTGCCCAGTATGGGTCTTTGAATGGAAATAGAGATGTGTACGTCTGATAGCTGGTACAGGATACTTTTAAATTGTTCTAACTTGATTAGAAAAATATAACAATACCCACCCCCCACTTTTTGTGCCGAGGAAGTGATTACTAGCCTCATTATATAATAGCAGTACAGACTTTTCTAATCTAAATGAATTTCTACTTATTAGAAGTTTGTTTGTTATGAAATGTTTTATGTAGCTATTTCTCAAATGGCATGACTACAAGGACCCATGTGAAGCACATTCACTAAGCTACTATGAGTGGGAAATGGCTAGGTATCATATTTACAACTACTGATTTAAGTGAAATACGTGTTGACACTTTACTCTGGGCGTTCCTATAACACCTCTTAGCCACTATCCATCACGCCCTTAACACTTGGCTGTGATATGCTAATTGGGATTTCCAGGTACATAATTGCCACGATTCTTACAAGTCATTCTGATTGAGAAAGCCAGTCGGATGACTAGCGAAACGTCTTCAAGAACTAACATCAAGTCCAGTTGATCTAATTGATACAACGATAACCAGTAGCCATGCTTTAAGGGTGGCGATAGACATCTAGAACTCAAAAGAGGGAAGTTAGATGGATAAAAACGTCTGAAGGCAACCCGCTCCATCTGGGTTGAATCGTGACTATGACTTATACCATTTTTTTTAGTCATGATCTAAATACTTTTTCACTGCAGATCATGGTTAAATCTGTGATGTGTGGAAGATTATATGTATGTTGCTGCCTTACTGTATATCTTTTAAATGGATGTATAGATTCTGAAGATATTGATTGTATATAATAGTGATTTCTGTACTGGTTAAAATGGGTGAGGAAATAGTTGATATGGCTATGTGATCACCAGGGCTTTGATGATGTCACTTCCTGTGACATGTTATTTAACAAAAAATTGTGAGAGAAAATTGTCTATATACAATGCTCAGGGCTTGACAAAGGGCATGAGCCTTGAAACGTCGGGATTTTATTTTAATTTTAAACTATGGAATTGTCTTCCGTTGAGGGGTATGGCAGGTTTATTGGATAGTATAAAAAAAAGGTTGGTGAGTTTTTAAAAGAAAGAATGTTGCATTTTACTGGTATTGATATTAGGGGCATATTTATATAAAGGTTTGTTAAATTTTTAAACCATTATTGCTACCTTTTTGCCAAATTTGGACTTTTCGCAATTTATAAAGCAGTTAAAAAATAGTTGCGAAAATTCCTTACCCCCACCGTTTGCCATTTTGCTTTTCGCCTTGCATCGCTTGTATGTTTTATTGCGTTAGTTCGGCCATTTAAACTCGCCAACTTTGAGGTGGCGCAAAAGGCTAATATGTATATATAGCCTGTCTGTGGTCAAAGGTCATGTGACCAGTTACCCACTGGTCACTCCCCTGCACTTTTTCTTGGCCATCACCTTAATAATGTTTCATAATCTGGTGCTTAATTATGAAATTCTATCTATATTCTATTTTACCTACCAACCTGACGGTGATGTCCTGGCTCATGGGGAATTGTATAAGGTGCCTTGCCATTAAGAGCAAAAAGAGCAGTCCCTAAACCCACCTAACCTGATATTACATAGTTTCAAAACAAACAAACCACTTTGCAAGACCCATGACTTAGGATACCCAGCTTTATTCTACAGTCCAACAGGGTTTTCAATAAAAGTTCTTATCGTTTAAAAGTGGTGCTAATTTTGCCCCAACCAATCAGATCTTAGCTTTCAAATGTTAAATAAGATTTGAAATTAGCACCATTTTAAAAGATAAGAACTTTTATGAATCTCCCGGTAAGTATATAGAATAAAAACTATATAATACATCAAAAATCTCATACAATTACAGTGTAACAGATGTAGGGATTTACTCACTGAATTCCCCTTAAAAATCACATTACTGCATTTTCCCCTAAAAGTGCTGAATAAAATGACACTACAGTGGTCTGTAGAAACATCCAAGCTAATGGGAAACAGAGAAACAAGCAAACGAAAAGGAATGTTTTCCGCAGACCCCCTCCTAACACATGAGTTTGGAAGACTTTTGCAAGATATCAAATAAAAACAGGTTCCAAACAAACCTAAGTGCTCAGTGTCCTCAAGGGACAATGGCTATTGTCGCATTTTAACAGACACACACAACTGTATTATTAATTTATTATGAAGAAAAAAATTGGCAATGGACATATCCCTGGGTCAACTCCACTTTATGTATCAATACCAGTAACCTCAACATTTCTTGTTTTCTGAAACTCTCCAGCTTTTTTTTTTTAAAACTATCCAATGAACTGCCATAACAATGTCCACTGGAAGACGTTCATAGTATTACCGTTCTCACAGTGAAAACACCTTTGGAACTTGAAGACCAACTTCATTCTTTGAGTCTTAAGGCTGTCTGCGTGTCCTCTGACATGTTCTATTGGTGACAATGCCTCAGACAGTTTATTGTAGGCCTGTTAATGTGTTTATTACTGTGGTTTATATACAGTAATCATTTCCCCATGCAAGTGTCTTTTTCTAGTGTAGAAATTGTAACTTATCCTATATTCTTTATATTCAACTCCCCAATTCCCTTAATTATTTTATTTGCCCTTTTTTGAACACTTTTCTAAAGCCTTACCAGTGCTTTGTAAAGAGGGAGATAAATATTTTTTCTCCCTTGAATCCAAACCTCTCTTTATTCAAGACAATATATTGCAGCCTCTAGTTTGTTGCTACCTGGCACTGCTTGCTACATTTAAGTTTGTTATCCCCATCGAAAGGATTTTTAAGTCCCAATGCTTACCTTACATTTTTAATTTAATCTTGAATCTGTACTCCAATTAGCAGCCCAACGTGACCTCTATCTAGTTTGACAATCTATTCCTCCTAAAATCCATGCTGGTTACTACTTATAAAGTCAGTCCTTGAAACATACTCTGAATATGTTTCCCGTATCCAACTTTCCAGTATCTCCCCACCACTTAAGTTAAACTTACAAGCCGTAATTACCGGCTGTGAACTACCCTTTTTAAATATTTGAATTGCATCAGCTTTTTTTTCAATCAGAGGCACCTTCAGAACAAGAGGAATCTGCAAATAAGAACATGGCCTAGTAAACTTGACATTACTCGCTAAGAACCCAAGCATGTATTTTATCTACCCAGTATCTTTTTATATATACCTTTATTAGTTATTTCTGCACCAATCCTCAGTTATCCAATTTCAATTGCATCTTTTATACCATTATTGCTACTATAATTTAGGCTGTATTTGAATATTCTATAGTGTATAAAGAGGGAAAAAAATGTTTAAGACGTTTGCTTTTGTCCATCCTCCATAACTAAACTTATCCCCATTAATTAACGGACCTACATTTTTGTCCTCATCTTCTTACTTTTAATTTACTTTGTTTTAGGTTAGTGTTGTTTTGTTCAGCTATCCAAACTTCATCATTCATTTAGCTAGCTTATTGCTTTCTTACAACCTTGTTACAATGCACTTACAGCCCCTTGCTCCAGCGAGATCTGATCCAGCTCCCTGCTGCCGGAACTACAAGCAGGGACGGACTGTCAGCCACGCTGTGATTGGCTGAGAAGCAGCCAACCACAGACTGTCTGTCCAGCAATAGCGAGCGGGAGCGAGAGCTGTAAGTAGCATTCAGATTTTTTTTTAACTAATATAGTGGTTGGGGGTAGGAAGGAATGCCCCTCAACATGTTTAAGATTCACTCTAGAATTAGGGAGCCAGGGAGGGATCAGAGGGTTGTGAGGGAGGAAGGGGGAAGGGCTCCCCTGCACATGCCATGTTCCTCTAAGAGATGACAGGAAGACAGGTCACTTTCTGGACTTTGGACAAGCACTACTGGAGACCTTTTGGAGCAGAGACATAGGTAGGATTTTTTTAAATGTGTTTGGGGTGGGCTTGCCCTTTAAAGGGTTTAAATGCCACTTTTCTTCCTCTTCTATTTCTCTCTTTACAACCAGAATTAAGCACCCAGACTTTTTAAAAAACATGTTAAAAGACATGTATATCATTTTTTTTTCATATGATACAAAATATCTCTAATATGATTTTTAATTTGTATCATATAGAAACAATGTAATGGTTTTTAACTATTCTTTTTTAAAAAATCTTTTATCTATGCTGGGTCGTGCCACTAGGGGGTTATTTATACTTAAATTAAAGTTACACTTTTAATTTACCTAAAGTCTGAGAGTCCTTCATTCATGCATAAATCCATTATATTATATGATATATTTATATCTTCATAGGTGATTGCACTGAGTTTTTGGAGCTACCAATGTGTTCGGGGGTATATATATTTCCATATAAGAAAGGTATATTGTATGTGTGTACTACTCTTCTAGTTACCATTTAAATGACTATCAATAAATGTATATAAGTATAGCACTGACTTATATTAGTCAAGCACAAACACAAAATACAATAAACTTACTTCAGAACTGACGATTTCCTCTGTCAATTGGGTAATGCTAAAAAGGCCTTAAACCACACCCCTGTGTCCTGCTCCATGTGAATATTGAAATGAAGTATCCAAAAAAAGTTTCTGTCTGTACACAGGACAGTTAAAATATGTATGTTAATGGACATATACACCAAGGCTCCTTATTACCACCTCCCCTGCAGGTGGTGTCAGTGATAAACAAAGAAAAGACATCCCTGCCTCTCTATGACTAGGAGAGAGAAAGTGTGTGTGATCCCTTACATAGTTTGATGATTGACTGCAACACCAGATCCTGTTTATAAGATCCTGTTACACCTGTTTGGGAGGACATATTATTGGACAGACAATTTACCTTATAAGATACAAACTCTGAGAGCAACAGATAAGTGGTACTCACTTAGAAGGACACACAATATACAGGCGTGGTCAATATTAAAGTGGTGCACCATAGCAGGGATAGTACTTGGCATAGGCAACTACTATGTTACATGTAATTAAAAAACTTGTTTATATTGTTTAAAAAATGTATTGTAAGTGCAAGTTCTTGCTGGGTACCAGACCACCAGAGTACCCCCTGTGAGAAGTGATTATTACAGGGGTGTATTTCTATTAATTTGTAGCCTTGTGAGGGAGTAACAAGGGTACAATGAGAAGTAATTATTACAGGGGTATATTTCTATTAATTTATAGCCCGGTGAGAGAGTAACAAGGGTACAGTGAGAAGTGATTATTACAAGGGTATATTTCTATTTATAGCCTGGTGAGAGAGTAACAAGGGTACAGTGAGAAGTGATTATACTATCCCTGTAATACTAACCCCCTGTAATACTAGTCCCTGTAATACTAAGCCTCTGTAATACTAGACCCCATTAATACAACTCCCTGTAGTACTAACCCCTGTAGTACTACCCTTGTAATACAACCCCATATATACAACCCCCTGTAATACTAACCCCCTGTAATACTAGTTCCCTGTAATACAAACCCCGTAATACTACCCTACTACCCCCCCTGTAATACTAGTCCCCTGTAATACTAACCCACTGTAATATTAGTCCCCTGTAATACTAACCTCCTGTAACTAACCCCCTTGTAATACTACTGTAGTCCATGTGATAAATCAGCTTGTGGCTTCTGCACCGATCTCCTATATAAAGCCAGCACTTGGTTATGACAAGCACATATCATAGACCCAATATAGACACCCTAGGATGGTATTTATGTATTTCCCAGGTGGTCGGTGTTGAATGTTCATGTATTTCGATTGGAGGATTCGATTTGTTTTTGTGCTGTAGATGTTTGGTGAGTTTGGTTTGGCACATATTAAAGGAGAAATAAAAACAATGAACGATTTTCATAGTCATCGAAATAAAGTGAAAATACTTGATGGATATAAGAAAGTACAATGCAAGGACCTAAGGACTAGTGGTTTCATTCTCTGCACAAATCACATTTTATCACCGACATAAAATTAGTAAAATATCACCCCTGTAATAATCACTTCTCACTGTACCCTTGTTACTCTATCACCAGGCTATAAATTAATAGAAATACCCCCTGTAATAACACTTCTCACTGTACCCTTGTTACTCTATCACCAGGCTATAAATTAATAGAAATACACCCCTATAATAATCACTTCTCACTGTACCCTTGTACTCTCTCACCAGGCTATAAGTTAATAGAAATACACCCCTTAATAATCACTTCTCACTGTACTATTGTTACTCTCTCACCAGGCTATATATAGAAATATACCCCTTTAATAATTACTTCACACTGTACCCTTGTTCTCTCCTCACCAGGCTATATAATAGAAATCACCCCCTGTAATATCACTTCTCACTGTACCCTTGTTACTCTCTCACCAGGCTATAAATTAATAGAAATAACACCCTGTAATAATCACTTCTCACTGTACCCTTGTTACTCCCTCACCAGGCTCAAATTAATAGAAATACACCCTGTAATATCACTTCTCACTGTACCCTTGTTACTCTCTCCACCAGGCTATAAATAGAAATAACCCTTGTAATAATCACTTCTCACTGTACCCTTGTTCCTCTCTCACCGGGCTATAAATTATAGAAATATACCCCTGTAATATTACTTCTCATTGTACCCTTGTTACTCCCTCACAAGGCTACAAATTAATAGAAATACACCCCTGTAATAATCACTTCTCACTGTACCCTTGTTACTCCCTACCAGGCTATAAATAGAAATATACCCCTGTAATAATCACTCTCATTGTACCCTTGTTACTCACTCCACCAGCTATAAATTAATAGAAATACACCCCTGTAATAATCACTTCTCACTGTACCCTTGTTACTCCTCACCAGGCTACAAATTATAGAAATACACCCCTGTAATAATCACTTCTCACTGTTACCCTTGTTACTCTCTCACCAGCTATAATTAATAGAAATACACCCCTGTAATAATCACTTCTCACTGTACCCTTGTTACTCCCTCACCAGGCTACAAATTAATAGAAATACACCCCTGTGATAATCACTTCTCACTGTACCCTTGTTACTCCTACCTCCTACCAGCTTAAATAAAAATATCCCCTGTAATAATCACTTCTCATTGTACCCTTATTATCTCTCTCACCAGGCTATAAATTAATAGAAATACACCCCTGTAATAATCACTTCTCATGTACCCTTTTTACTCCCTCACCAGGCTATAAATTAATAGAAATACACCCTGTAATAATCACTTCTCACTGTACTATTGTTACTCCCTCACCAGGCTATAAATTAATAGAAATACACCCCTATATAATCACTTCTCATTGTACCCTTGTTACTCTCTCATCAGGCTATAAATAGAAATATACCCTTGTAATTCACTTCTCACTGTATCCTGGTTACTCTCCACCAGGCTATAAATTAATAGAAATATACCCCGTAAATCACTTCTCATTGTACCCTTGTTACTCTCCCCCACCAGGCTATAAATTAATAGAAATATACACCGTAATAATCACTTCTTATTGTACCCTTGTTACTCCCTCGCCAGGCTATAAATAGAAATATACCCCTGTAATAATCACTTCTCATTGTACCCTTGTTACTCCCTCACCAGGCTACAAATTAATAGAAATACACCCCTGTAATAATCACTTCTCACTGTACCCTTGTACTCTCTCCACCAGGCTATAAATTAATAGAAATACACCCCTATAATAATCACTTCTCACTGTACCCTTGTTACTCCTCACCAGGCTACAAATAAATAGAAATACACCCCTGTGATAATCACTATTCTCACTGTACCCTTGTTACTACCCTCCCACCAGGCTATAAATAAAAATATACCCCTGTAATAATCACTTCTCATTGTACCCTTATTACTCTCTCACCAGGCTATAAATTAATAGAAATACACCCCTGTAATAATCACTTCTCATTGTACCCTTGTTACTCCCCCACCAGGCTATAAATTAATAGAAATATACACCTGTAATAATCACTTCTTATTGTACCCTTGTTACTCCCTCGCCAGGCTATAAATTAATAGAAATATACCCCTGTAATAACCACTTCTCACTGTACCCTTGTTACTCCCTCACCAGCTACATTAATAGAAATATACCCCTGTAATAACCACTTCCACTGTACCCTTGTTACTCCCTCACCAGGCTATAAATTAATAGAAATATACCCCTGTAATAACCACTTCTCACTGTACCCTTGTTACTCCCTCACCAGGCTATAAATTAATAGAAATATACCCCTGTAATAACCACTTCTCACTGTACCCTTGTTACTCCCTCACCAGGCTATAAATTAATAGAAATATCACCCCTGTAATACTCACTTCTCACTCATATTCATATCACAAGCAGACAGCGCAGCGCTATTGCAGTACTGCATTACAGTCCATATATTATATATAGTATTTGTGCTGTGTGCTGTATTTCTTTATGAATGGGGCGATCCTACTGTTTCTATCTGACCCATTCACACCATAGGAAAGCCCTATAGTAATATGTATACGGGCCGGCATGGCAGGGGTTAACCTAGTCTCCTTGACCGCTCCACCCCCCCTCCTCTAAAATCAATCCAGATTGACCAACGGTTCATTAAATTAACATTCCGAGTACTTTTTCTTTTGAAGTCGCGACAGGAGTCGGGAGACAGAGGGCAGGGGCTTGGTAACATATTGGTTACTCCCGATTACCATCACCACCGCTACTGCGACCACAGATGCAAGGCAAATCAATGCAATGGACGGAATAGCGACAACCAGATACGGGACAACCAACCCAACCCAGGACGGGACAGCAGTTCTGTTTGTCCCTGTCCAGATTCTGCTAAAAAATTCATATACAGAGAAACAGTGGCCAAACTTGGTGATAACCATAACTTGATGGACACACCTCCAATGGACAGACCTGGTGATAACCATAACTCCATGGGGACACACTCCAATGGCACAGACCTGGTGATAACCATAACTCATGGGACACACTCCATGGCACAGACCTGGTGAATCCATAACTCTAGGACACACACACCAATGGCCAGACCTGGTGAGAACCATAACTCCATGGGACACACTCCAATGCACAGACCTGGTGATAACCATAACTCCATGGGGACACCTCCAATGGCACAGATCTGGTGAGAACCATACTCCATGGGGACACACTCCAATGCACAGACCTGGTGGATACCCATAACTCCATGGGGACACACTCCAATGGCACAGACCTGGTGATATCCATAACTCCATGGGGACACACACCAATGGCACAGACCTGGTGAGAACCATAACCCATGGGGACACACTCTAATGGCCAGACCTGGTGATAACCATAACTCCATGGGAATCACTCCAAGGCACAGACTTGGGAGAACCATACATTGACACACACACACACCAATGGCACAGACCTGGTGAGAACCATAAGTCCATGGACACACACACCAATGGCACAGACCCGGTGAGAACCATAACTCCATGGACACACGCCCAATGGCACAGCCCGGTGGAACCATAACTCCATGGGGACACACTCCAATGGCACAGACCTGGTGATAACCATAACTCCATGGGGATACACTCCAATGGCACAGACTTGGGGAGAAACCGTCCATTGACCACACACACCATGGCACGACCTGGTGAGAACCATAAGTCCATGGACACACACACACAATGGCCCAGACCTGGTGATAACTTTAACTCCATGGACACACACACTAATGGCACAGACCTGGTGATAGCATAATTCCTTGGACACACTCCAAAGGCACAAACCTGGTGATAAACATAACTCCATGGGACACACTCCAATGGCACAGACCTGTGATAACCATACTCCAGGGACACACACTACAATGGCACAGACCTGGGAAGAACCATAACTCTCATGACACACACACCTGGTACGACCTGTGAGAACCATAACTCATAGACACACACCATGGCACAGACCTGGTGAAACCATAACTCCATGGACACACTCCAATGGCACAGACCTGTGATATCCATAACTCCATGGACACACACACCAATGACACAGACCTGGTGAGAACCATAAGTCCATGGACACACACACCAATAGCACAGACCTGGGAGAAATAATCCCTCCCACAGGTACAAATACTATTCAGGGTCTGAAATAAAAATATAACTTTGTGTTGTTCAGATTGTGGATGTAACCTATAGCAATGTATATCGTAAGTGACACATTTATTGTAACATATGTAATACACTGCAACAATAATACTATATCTCACATTATGACTGACGGTATAGTATATGCATGAAGAACCCCAATATGAATAAAATAAGCTTGTAATAGTCTGGGGATGATACGTCCTTTTTGGTGAGATTCGCCTGCGCTCTATCCCTGAAATTGACAGGTATTGCAGCACAAAGGGCCACCAACCACAAAAAGCGTGCACGCACAATGCGCACTTTAGTGTGGCCTTGGCCAAAGAGAACAGGCTGAATGATCCTGCAGACACAGACACCCTAAATGGAGAGGGGGCAAACATATTCTCACATAGGTACAGCTATGCATCATCCAACATAGAGGGGGGTGCCAATAGTCACGCTATAGGGGTATAGTCAGTTTTTAAACAGTGAGTAAACAATTTCATTTAGAATCTTCACACTTATGGCTTGTACATACGTGCCATTGAAGCTGTTACTGGCGACAAATGAGGTTGGGTGTTTTAACCTGCTTGTTTTAAAGGATGCTGACACCCCCCAATAAACCTTGCTAAATGAAACATATTATTTTAATGGGACAGGAGCACTTGCTTCAGTCTCCTTTAGTGGCCCCTAAGAGGAGAGCCCAGTGCTAACCAAACTAATCATGCAGTGCTGTGTATCTCATGTCAGCTCTCCACGTCAAACCCCTACTTGGGACCCAGCACGGGAATTCATTATTATGTGTAAGAAATAATCCAATACCAAATATGTGTAAGCCTAACTACCTTGCTGAACAGGTCTACCACTTCCAACACATCTCCCTATAACCTGTTATTTAATCAAATACATTTGCTGTACTTTCGCTCTGCCGCCCCCCACACTGTGCTGTCAAATTTTTCTGTTACAATATAAATACACATGAATATTATTAGTTATCATGAAATGTTTTTATAGGACTTACTATTACGTATTTTACATGCAATTTAACAGCTTGATAGTCTTATTGTATGAAATTGCACATGTACATATAGATAAAGTGCACATTCCAGACTAGAGGGTATTATGGGATGTTTAAGTTCAGACATTGATACCTTGATGGCCTCACACTGGAAGCACAACATTATTAGCACCATGGTACGGTCCGTAGACATAACAGCACATAACTGGGAACAGTCCGATGACTTCTAGACAGGGGAGGGCCAGATAGGCCACAGTATCAGCGTGCTGGGCGCTAACCTAGCTAAGATTTGCTGTCCTGCTGGTCCATAGAGGAATATGCAGCTCTTGTACAGTATGACTAGGGGAGGGCAAAGCACAAATACCTCTGGCAGCTGGGGGTGGTTCAAACCTTTCACACAATAATGACCTCACCTGGAGACTAGGGATTAAAGGCCTGAAACCCTTTCTATGATTGATGAGTAAAAGCAATGGCCAGTAATTGAAATACACTTGTTATGCCTTTAGGCAGTGTTTTTTCAAACAAAGCGTATGTGGAATCTACATGGATTTCTTACCGCTTAAATTTGGCATTAAGTTTAGAGGAAAAATCCACTAACTGTTCACATATTACATGGGAGATTGTTGTTATTAAATAACATACAGTGTGACATGGTGGATTATATTGTCACTATCACAAAGAGAAACAGTTACGTGGTGGATCATTTGTTATCATCACATAAACATACAGTGTTACGTGGCAGATCATTGTCACATAAACATACAGTGTAACATGGTGGATCATATTGTTAACATCACATAAACATACAGTGTTATGTGGCAGATCATTATCACATAAACAACAGTAAGGATTTCCGTGACCATATAAAAGTACAAAGCCGCAGGCCTCATGCTTTTATAGGACCCAGAGGGGACTTCTAATATAATACATCAAATGCTTGTGAAGGTTCTCATTCATCCAGGTCATGGTATATCTGTTGTATTCAATTAGATCAACTGACTTAAAGTTTATTCTTGAAGATGTTTCGCTAGTCACCGACTGGCTTCTCAATTCAGAATGACTTGTACAAGAATCTGTCACAATAAATAAACCCTGAAAAGTCCCAATTAGCATATTACATCCAGGTGTTAGGGACCTTCTGAATGCAAGGTGAAGATGCATTGAGGCTAAAAGTGTGTTATCCAAACTGCACAGGGTAATTTGTCAAAACAGCAATGTACATGGCAGACATCATAGGACCCATTAGTTGGAAGTACTAAGCATCACATCCAAACTCCTAGGATTTCACTAACAAGATTCTAGATATAGAACTCTGTTCAGAGAAACTATGGTGTCCTATAATGTGACATCCTCTTTATCTGTATACCCACCAAGAAGGTTAAATAGCGAGAAAACAGCTAGGACAAGACAGCATCCTTATCAGTACAAAAGATCTTAATAAACCAGAACAGGTGTGTTTCTCTACTGACTTTTGCCTGAATACCACCTATTTCAAATACAGGGATGTTCTATAAGCAAAAACATGGATGTCTATGGGGTTTCCAGTTTTACCCATCATGGCAAACCTTTATATGGAGGAAGTGGAAACTGAGGCGCTTAAAGGGGAAGTTCAGTGCAAATACATGTGCTTTTAGAAAAAGAGCAGTCATTTTCACTCCCAATGATGTTAATCTGCCCATTCAACATTTTGTCTGTGTAAAAATAAACGCAACCGAAATACTGACTCATCGTTTGCAGGACCCCTAGTAGAGAGCGTTATGGTTTTGCCCTGACCCAGCGCCTGGGTTGATTCAGTTGCTCATAGAGATCTGAGCATATTTGACCCATCCAACAGCCAATCAGTAGAATTACTGTTAGGAACTTCCAAGAAGGTGGTGTGTCCTGGGAAGAAGAAAGACTGTTGGAACCTGAAATGGCAGCTCACTAATGTCAACAGGGAACAGCAAAGGGTATGAAATCACTTATTTTTTCAAAACGGGAGAAAATATGAAGAATAGCTAGATATGCATAATACAAACCAAATTTTTAAAATATTTATATTTTCCACTGAACTTTCCCTTTAATACCTTTAAGGGCATAGCACCCAGCCAATGGTTTCAGATGCATGGATGACACCTGGGTTAAAATCCCCCAGAAGGAAGTACAGCCTTCACAAGAAATCATCAATGCCCTAGACCAAAACTTCAAATTTACAAGAGACACTACAAAACAACACACTGGCTTTTTTGGACAGCTTGGTAGAAGTCAGGGAGAATGGTAAACTGGAAGTAGAGTTTACAGAAAACCAACCCAAACAACCAGTATTGATGTTTGACTCCCACCACCCTTTAGATCCAAGCTGGGTGTTATCAGAACCGCAACACAGAGCAGAGACAACCCCACTAGCAAAAGGCGAAAGACATTAACCATCTCAGAGGAGCCATTAAAAACTTGTGGATATCCGGACTGGGCCTTTGTCAAAGGGGTAGAAGGAAAGAATACGAATACAACAGTAAAGGGGGAAAGCAAAACATGAGAAGAACATGGTCACTCATATGTGCAAGGGTCTCTGAGAAATAAGAAGATTTTCAAAAAACACTGTATCCCTGTCTGCTATAAAGCAAACAACACACCGAGGCAGAAATTGGTACACCGAAAGACAAAGTACGGAAACACAAGAAATCGACACCATCAGCAGTGCAGTGCAGTGAGTAGTGCTCTGATTTGTATGTGGGGGAGACCAAACAGCCACTGCACCAACATATGGCCCAGCACACAGAAGACCCAATTCCTCAGTGGACTCAGCCTGTACCTGCATCTTAAGGATGTCACATTCAACAGACTGGCTCAGAACAATAATCGTGGCTCTTGGTGTAGTGCTGGCGCAAAGGGTAATCCCCACTTCCTGGTGATAACGGCACATTACTACATAGCGTTCTGTTATAGCATATTATTTACAGAAGGATCCCATAGGGACCATGGGGTGGATTATTTTATTATTAATTATCACATAAACATACAGTTTACATGGTGGTTTATATAAGGGATAATACAGGTCAGGGGACTCTGAGGAGTAATATCCGTATATTATTTCTGTAGGTAGCATATTATTCCATATATACATAAGGTATTTTCAAATGTTCAAAGATATTTTTGAAAACATCGAAAATGCTCCGTACATTCGAAAATCTTCCGAAAATTCGGTCCGTTTTCAGATCTCCGGATCTTCTGGATTTTCCCAAGATCCGGATTCCGAAAACGGAACAAAACTATGTAGTTTTCGCCATCTCCACAAACACTACTAAAATAAAAAGCAGCACAAATTTTTGAAGGGCATGTCCACCCCTCCCCAACTTTTTGCCAAATAATAGTTCTCTCTTCCCCCGTCATCCCCCAACCACGATAAAAATTTAGAAAGTGCCCCGATAGTAACTTACCTTCCCTCTATCCTCCCGTCACACAGTCCCGCCCTCTGCTTGCATGGAACTGCAAGCGGGGGGTGGGACTGGCAGACGTGTCCATGATTGGCACCCAATCATGGACGCGGCTGCCGGCTCACAGAGACCTGGGGAGAGAGGGAAGTAACGGGGCACTTTCTAACAAATTTTTTAGAGCGGTTGGGGCTGGGAAGGAGAACTATTATTTTGGCAAAGGAGTTTGTAGCTAGGGGGAGGGATCGCAAAACGGGAGGAGATGGCTGCAGTACTTCTGGTGGGCAGTTTTTTTGACTTGGGGGGGATTACTGGAGAACCATTTGGAGGCTGGATGTAAGGTAAGGGTTTTTATTCACTACAGAGTAGGGCCAGTAGTGGGGGAAATTATAGGTTTGGGGGTGGACATGCCCTTAAGCCCAAAAATGCATCACCTTACATTTATCAACATTTACATTTTATCACCTTACATTTATCAACCTTGAATCTTATCTGCAACTAGCAGCCCAATGTGACAATCTATCTAGATACCCTGCAACTATTGCACATCATCTGTACCTTCTTAATAGTCTATGAAATTTTGTGTCATCCGCAAACACAAAACCCACAAATGCCCACATCCAAATCCATTAAATAAACAGATTAAATGAAATGGCCCCAACACAGAACCCTGTGGCACCCACTTAGAACTTTAGTTCACATCGATTTAGCATCATTAACTACTCTCTTGTTACCAATTTTTTATCCATGTACAATGGGCTGCTCAAGCCATCAGACCTTCCTAACTCACTCTCCTCCACATAAAAGCCAAGCAAGCTAGTTTGACAAGACTGTTTCTCCTAAATACATGCTGGTTACTACTTATAAGGTCTGTCCATTATTAGACTCCATTATTAGAAGGGTAGATAGGGTAATCTGTCACCAAGACCCTACATGCCAAACAGTGTGTTGTCTGCCTGGTGCTAGGTTTCGACATGTGTGGATAGCGCAGACAGATTATTGGGCTCACATTGGTGCCAATGACAAGTTAGAGGAGGAGGTGAGGTCCTTAAAAATGATTTCCGAGAATTTTTAATTAAAAGCAAGGACCTCAAGGTAGTGATTTCAGCCACGTGCTACTCTAGGGAGCCAACGGGATCTCAGGAGTATAAATGCGTGGCTAGAGGGTGGTGTGGATGGGGTTGTTGGTTTTTAGAGAACTGGGCTGACTTTCTGTTGGCTACAGCCTCTTTAGTAGAGACAGATTGTACCTCAATGGTGGATGGTGCAGCTGTTTTGGGGGAGAAATGGCTAGGGGGTTGAAGGAGATTTTAAACTAGGTATGGGGGGAGGGTACATGGAACATACACGGGTAGAGAGAAGTTAGGGATCAGGGGGCTATTAACACAATGGAGGACAGAGAAGGGGGAGGGGGAGCATAGATAAGGATGCATGTACAACCATGTTGGAAGAAAATAGATACTGTATAGATACTCTAAATATATTGTTTACAAATGCAAGAGTCGTGGCTGGAAAAACCGGGGAACTTGAAATAATAGCTTTAAAGGAAAGGTATGCTGATTGATAGCAGAATCATGGCTAAATGATTCACACGACTGGACAGTAAATATTGAAGATACTGCTTATTTAGACATGACGAAGTTAATAAGAAAGTAGGAGGAGTATGAATGTATGTTAAACAGGAATTGAAGCCAAATTTAAAAGATGGAATAGATGGGGCGTAAACGATATGACAGAAACATATGGGTGGAACTGTGTACAGGAAGCAAGAAGGTAGGTAAATTAATTGTTGGAGTATGTTTAAAGCCGCCAAATGCCGGGGAGGAGGTGGAAATGAATCTCCATATGCAGTTGGCGAAGGCTGCTGGTATGGGGGCATGTTTTGGTTATGGGGGATTTAACTTCCCTGACATAGATTGGAGTAAGGGAATGCCAGCACTCTCAAAAGTATAAAGTTCTTAAATTTCCTATATGAGCATTTTCTTTCACAGATGGTAGAAGTTCCTACCTAGACAGAAGCGTTGTTGATCTGGTGATATCTAATAACCCTGAGCTCATTTTGAAGATGAAGTAATGGAAGCTTAGGGAATAGTGACCATGATATAGTGTCATTTAATATAGGTTGCAAAAAACTAAAGTGCACTGGGTTAACAAAAACTTTTAACTTTAGGAAAGCTAATTTTATGCTCATAGACTGGGGGGAATTGTTTCTAGGTAAAGATACAAGCAGATGTGGACCACTTTTAAAGGGATATTGAACTTACATTTCTTAATCTGTACTTAGGGAACAAGTGTAAATAATATAGGTCCACTCCTGCATGGCTTAATGCTCAGGTAAAAGGGAAATGGAAAAAAAGAAAAAAGGCTTTTAAAATTTTAGAAAATGAAATACGCATTGCCAAACAAAGCAAGTCCACCCCCAAAATGTTTTTTTAGTATATATGGTAAAGATGAGGATGAAAAGATGTGGGGACCTAAATAATGGGGCTGGTTGGTTGTAGAGGATGGCCGAAAAGGCTAATTTGCTAAAACCGTTTTTTTACATCGGTTTTTACTGTTGAGAATCCTTGTTCTTCCAGCAGGATTGTATAATATGCAGGGAAAATGAAGAGTATTCACATTGGTTAACAGAGGATATGGTACGGAAAAAAATTAGATAAAGTTAAGTATAGTTCAGTGGTGTTAATAAATCTTGATATAGATAATGATAATTCAGTAGATCCAAGCCCTCCTACCTGTTTGTTTGTGTGGATGCTGTGTTAGGTAGTTATGCTTGCCATTGTAATGTCCTGTATAGTCACTCCTTAATAGTCCGGTGCCCCTTATTAGATTTGCGACCATGGAGGGTCGGAGCGCGTGCGCAGTGAGAAGGTAATTGAAGTCGGAATTACTGTCTGCTGTGGGCGTGCCGAACGCTACAGGCGTGGCGCGGCGTGAGAGAGGGAATTAAAGTCGGGAATTACTTTGTGCTGTGCGCGTGCCGAACATAGCGTGCGTGAGCAGTGAGTTGGAATTGAAGTCGGGAATGTTGTTTGCTGTGCAGAGGGGGGGGGAGGAAAAAGAGGTGAGAGAATAGGAGAGAGAGAAGAGAGAGAGTCGGGAAGTGTTTGCTGTAGGAGGGGGGGAGGAGAGATAGAGAGAGGAGAGAGAGAGAGGAGAAAGAGAGAGACATCCGAAGACTTTTTTCAGGTTTGCTGTTGGTTTTCTCACCACATCCTCTGTGCAATTACACCTATCCAAAGTCACCTATCTGGATTCCCAGTTTCTACATCCAATCAACAGTCCAATTTACGGCATCTCTACAGTAGAGAGAGATCTCTACTCACTACTATGCCACACTGAAAGCACTATGGGCTCTGCATCATAGTTGGCTGCCTCTCTCCTACCTACACTACTTTTCCCACACTTAAGCGATGCACAGCACTATGGGAAAGGGCTGTGCATCATGAGTGATTGTCTCTCTTCTACCTACACTACTATGCCACACTGAAAGCGATGCACAGGCACTATAGGGAATGGGAAAAGGCTGTGCATCAAGATGGCTGTCTCTCTCCTTCACTACATTTCCACACTGAAAGCGATGCACAGGCACTATCGGGAATGGGAAAGGGCTGTGCATTATGGGTGCTGTCTCTCTTCTACCTACACTACTATGCCACATTGAAAGCTATGCACAGGCACTACAGGGAATGGGAAAAGGCTGTGCATCATAGATGGCTGCCTCTCTCCTACCTACACTACTTTTCCACATGAAAGCGATGCACAGCACTATGGGGATGGAAAGGGCTGTGCATCATCGTGGCTGTCTCATCTACCTACACTACTATGCCACACTGAAAGCGTGCACAGGCACTATGGGGCTTGCATCATAGATGGCTGCCTCTCTCCCCTACCTACACTACAATTCCACACTGAAAGCGATGCACAGGCACTAGGGGAATGGGAAAGCTGTGCATCATCGGTGGCTGTCTCATCTACCTACACTCATGCCACACTGAAAGCGATGCACAGGCACTATGGGGCTGTGCATCATAGATGGCTGCCTCTCTCCTACCTACACTACTTTTCCACACTGAAAGCGATGCACAGGCACTATCGGGAATGGGAAGGGCTGTGCATCATGGGTGGCTGTCTCTCTCTACCTACACTACTATACCACATTGAAAGCTATGCACAGGCACTATAGGGAATGGGAAAAGGCTGTGCATCATAGATGTGCCTCCCTCCTACCTACACTACTTTTCCACACTGAAAGCGATGCACAGGCACTATGGGGAATGGGAAGGGCTGTCATCATCGGTGGCTGTCTCATCTACCTACACTACTATGCCACACTGAAAGCGATGCACAGGCATATGGGGCTGTGCATCATAGATGGCTGCCTCTCTCCTACCTACACTACAATTCCACACTGAAAGCGACTGCACAGGCACTATGGGGAATGGGAAAGGGCTGTGCATCAGGTGGCTGTTCTTCTACCTACACAACTATCCACTGAAAGCGAGCTGCACAGGCACTATGGGGCGTGCATCATAGATGGCTGCCTCTCTCCTTCCTACACTACTTTTCCACACTGCTATACCACATTGAAAGCAATGCACAGGCACTATAGGGAATGGGAAAAGACTGTGCATCATCTGTGGCGTTCTCTTCCACCTACACTACTATGCCACATTGAAAGCGATGCACAGGCACTATGGCGGTACACAACAGTTACACAAACCACTGACAGACTCACACAGTTATACAAACCAATGACAGACACACAGGTGGTACACAAACACACTGACAGACTCACACAGCTACACAAACCCACGACAGACTCACACAGCACACAACACACTGACAGACTCACAGTAACACACTGCTATATACTAGAAATCAATATAAAACATTAATAAATACATATATTTAATTCATTATTCAGTACCCAAGGTAGGAGTAAGTTGTGTGTAAGTAATACTTAGTTCAGTAACGAGCTGTGCTAATATCCCCTCTTATACACAGTAACTCTATCTGATGCAGCAAAAAAAAGTGCACGTGAAGAGAGGGAAAGTCTATTAGTCATGGGGACAAAAGGGGGCGGGGTTATAACATGTCAGTCCAGCAGATAGACAACAACAGTGCAGAGTGAAGGACACTCCCACCAAAACCAGCGAAAACTTTACCATCGATGCAGAGTCTACCAGCAGAATTTTTTCACAAGAAAGGGTCCTGGAGGATGGCACAGGGGAGTTTATTATACAGACGTTGTGTAAAATATGTCATTTCTGAGGGAACACTCCTTTAATATCAATAAAGCCCCAGGACCAGATGGATTGCATCT
The DNA here is from genome assembly GCA_019447015.1 of Hymenochirus boettgeri. NCBI lineage: Eukaryota > Metazoa > Chordata > Amphibia > Anura > Pipidae > Hymenochirus > Hymenochirus boettgeri. The sequence goes on from JAACNH010002024.1 coordinate 36,861, forward strand.
CGGATTTTAAAAGAGCTTAGTTTCTTTCTATCTAGACCACTGTTTCTCATCTTTTCAGATTCGCTTTGGTCTGGGGATGTGCCCTGATTGGAAAACAGCCAATGTAATACCATATTCAAAAAAGGTATCGTTCACAGCCTGGTAACTATAGACCTGTCAGCCTCACATCAGTGGTAGGGAAGGTACTGGAAACTTTGTTACGGGATCATATCCTTGACTTTGTCTCCAGAATCATCTAGTAGTAGTAGTCAGCATGGATTTATGAGAATGGATCATGCCAGACAAATTTAATTGGTTTTTTTGAAGAAGCGAGTAAGAAGTTAGATTCAGGCACAGCAGTGGATTGGTATATTTGGATTTTGCGAAGCTTTTATACTGTGCCACATAGGCGACTAATGTATAAAATGAGGACTGTTGGCCTTGAAGAAAACATTTGTTTATGGATAGAGAACTGGTTATTGGATCGCAAACAGAGAGTGGTGGTTAATATAGCTACATCTATGTGGGCTAAAGTTCTAAGGTTTCTTTACAGATGAGAACGGTTAAACTGTGGAACTGTCTTCCAGCAGAAGTGGTAATGGAAAGTTCATTGAATAGCTTTAAAAAGGCCTGGATAAGTTTCTAAAACTAAAAAATATTGAGAATTAATGGTATTAATACATACAGCTCTGGTTGATCAAGGGATTACTTTCCGATTGCCATTTGGAGTCAGGAAGGATTCCCCCTACCCTTTTAGATGGGGTTTTTGCCTTCCTCTGGATCAACTGTTAGGTAGGGTTAAAAAAAAAGAAAAAAAGAGGTGAATAGGTTGGACTTGATGTACGCATGTCTTTATTCAACACTTAATTACTATGTTACTATGTAGTCCTTGAAACATACTTTAGAATATGTTCCTGTATCAAACTTACAGTATCTTCTCCTACCAGGTTTGTAATTACCAGGCTGTGAACAACTACCTTTTTGAATATTGGAATTAAATCAGATTTTTTCCAACCCAGAGGCACGTTTACAGACACGAGGAAATGTGAAAATAAAAACAATGGCCTGGATAAAATTGAACTTAGTTCCTGAGGATGTACCGTATATACTTGAGTATAAGCCTAGGTTTTTAGGTTTTAAATAAACTAAAACCCTTACCTCGGCTATACTCGAGTCAAGGTCCTTCCTTACCCCGATCGATGTTTGCTACTCCAAATCTGGCTGCCGCACGCTGGGTAAGTCCTGTGGGTTTGCCGGCTGACGTCACTACTCGGCGCCGAGCTGTAAGAGGCGCAGAGTAGTGACGTCAGCTGGCAATCCACAGGACTTACCCGCATGCAGCAGCCAGATTTGGAGTTAGCAACAGGAGATATTACTGCACTGCTGGATCAAGAAGACCATGTCTGAGCCGTGAGCCGGTCCTCACTCTCCATTTTGCTGGCTGTGTTAGACCGGGTCAATAGGCAGTGACTACAGGGATCAGAAAAGAGCAGCTTCAAAATACAAAGGGCTGTTGCACTGAAATATCATTCTGAGAGCAGTAAAAGTAAAGAAATAGGGCTTAGATTTAGAACAAATACTGTGTTTTACTGTAGTTGTAGTTTACAACATACAGATGTTGGAAACTACAACTCCCAGCATGCTTTAGTTGCTGGGAGTTGTAATTTCAAACATCTATATGGGAATTCTGCTGTCCATTTAAAGGTCAACTTAAGCCTTAAACAATACTGAATCAGATGGCAGTAGTGGTCTATTTTCTAACCTCGGCTTATCTCAAGTCAATCAATTTTCCTACTTTTTTAGGTAAAAAGGGTACCTCGGCTTATACTCGGGTCAGCTTATACTCGAGTATATACGGTAATTAATCTGGCCCAGAAGCTTTTTGCTATTTACATTATTTAATTGTTCTAGACCATATCCTCAGTTAACAAAAGTGCAATTGCATTATACTATTATTGCTACTATACTTGTGCTATCTGTACTTGGATCTTCTATAGTGTATACAGAAGGGGAAAAATGTTAAGGGCATTTGCTTTTGGATCATCCTCTGTAAACATCTTAACATCTTACCCATCTTACACTACTGAAAAACGATTTAATCATCTTAATCTATAATTGAATACATGTAAGTAGCACTTACCATGATTGCGTGTGTTGCTGCATGCCTTCAATCCGCACAACATTTTTTTGGAGCAGGTTTCCCCCCCCTCCCTCTTTTAACCACTCCCACTTCCATCCGACCGACCTACTTTTTTCCAACAAACACTGTCATGCTGACACCAGCATACAGCATTCCAACTGTCAAAACTCTGTCACCATTCCAGCTACAGCAAAACTACTCACAGAAGAATAGAGAGCAAGGAACCTGATTGACAGCTGAAATATAAGAAGATTTAGATTGGATATCTAAGAAATAGGGGGCAGATCAACAAAAAAATGATACAATGGTGATGGGAAGAATTATAGTTCAGTTAAAATAACCTATTTTTCGGTATAGATGCCCTTTAATTGAAATATTTTTTTAAAATACCGTTAAAATTACTTGTACAGAGATATGGCGTGGTAATTCCACCCCCCAATACTGTTCTGAGGGACACCCGCCCAAAAGAATCTGATTCTGCCCAGTCTTCCTCCTGGCTTCAGCACTATCTCTAATACAGGATTATTCAAGGACAACCGCGCAAAAACTGACAACAAATTATGTTGTGAGGTAGGAATGATCAATCCTTCCCCTCCCTGCCTCTATTTTTAAGTAGTTAATTTTTAGAGTATAGTTTCCTTTAAACAGCTTAAACATGTAACTAGTGCTTTATGGCTGGTACAGATATGTTTAGTGCACTAAGCTTCTATTTTTTGGATGTATTAATTAATTTGCTGACTTGTTGCACTCTGTGTGGATGTAATTTATCCTATTTCTATATAATTTTGCTTGGTACAGATATGCGATTTTGCATGCAGTGCAACGAACTAGCAACCAACCGTACACAGCCATACCGGATCATACCATGCCATATGACCGATCAGTTAGGCATTGGCCACTGACCACCAACCATATCTGACCGAAAGGCCATGCATGTATTACTATGGCCCTATGTCGTATAAAGGGGAACAACTGCTTCTACAAAAGGCTCTTCTGCGCTGGCAGCACTGAATTTAACCCAGAATAAAACAGATGCAAATATTTTGTTGTGGGAACTACAGTTTCTTAACATAATTGATTATGTTTTTTTTTCCCATAGGTATAGAAAGATCTGAAAATAAATTGCTAAATTCTTAAATATACAAATGCTCTGGTGCATTAACAAATTATTTTATTAAGAAGGGGGGGGGGGGTCTGCTGCCTAAGGATGGGGGTCACTTCACTGAGCACTTTTTGACTTTGAAAGTCAGATAATAAAATTTAGCAGCCATGTGGTTTGCATTATGCTGTGTCTATAGATAGCTTATGAAACTCACTGGGTATTGATAAGGTATTTTCACACAACAGAAACTGTAGGGATAGGAGGCTCTTCGCTTTTGATATAGGCACTACCCGCAGAGAGTTATTATTTTAGCCCCTAATTAATGACCTGTAACTGGGCACATCCTCTGACTACAAGGCTTTTTTTCTTTTTACAGAAAGAAGTTCCCTGAGGAAAAATGCAGATTACCTGATTGTTCGATTTCACTGACGACTCTTTGAAAGCAAGGAAAGAAGCACATGTAAGGGTTAACCTGCAAGTCCTTTCACATTCAGAAAGGTTCTACACTGAAGCATCTTTCCATGGAATCTTGAGGCTATAAGTTACAAGCTCCCTTCTGATTAAAGGAAGCATTGGATGGAGAAGGGTTTTTTCCCCCATGGATAAACGGTGCCCCAGTATGGGGTCTTTGAATGGAAATAGAGATGTACAGTCTGATAGCTGTGTACAGGATACTTTTAAATTGTTCTAACTTGATTAGAAAAATATAACATACCCACCCTCCCCACTTTTTGTGCCGGAGGAAGTGATTACTAGCCTCATTATTAATAGCAGTACAGACTTTTCTAATCTAAAATGAATTGTTCTACTTATTAGAAGTTGTTGTTATGAAATGTTTTTATGTAGCTATTTCTCAAATGGCATGACTACAAGGACCCATGTGAAGCACATTCACTAAGCTACTATGAGTGGGAAATGGCTAGGTATCATATTTACAACTACTGATTTAAGTGAAATACTGTGTGACACTTTACTCTGGCGCGTTCCTATAACACCTCTTAGCCACTATCCATCACGCCCTTAACACTTGGCTGTGATATGCTAATTGGGATTTCCAGGGTACATAATTGCCACAGATTCTTGTACAAGTCATTCTGAATTGAGAAAGCCAGTCGGAATGACTAGGCGAAACTCTTCAAGAACTAACATCAAGTCCAGTTGATCTAATTGAATACAACAGATAACTCAGTAGCCATGCTTTAAGGGGTGGCGATAGACATCTAGAACTCAAAAAGAGGGAAGTTAGATGGATAAAACGTCTGAAGGCACCCGCCCATCTGGGTTGAATCGTGACTATGACTATATACCATTTTTTTAGTCATGATCTAAATACTTTTCATGCAGATCATGGTTAAATCTGTGATGTGTGGAAATTATATGTATGTTGCTGCCTTACTGTATATCTTTTTAAATGGATGTATAAGATTTCTGAAGATATTGATTGTATATAATAGTGATTTCTGTATGGTTAAAATGGTGAGGAATAGTTGATTGGCTATGTTGATCACCAGGGTTTGTATGTCACTTCCTGGACATGTTATTTAAACAAAAGATTGTGAGAGAAAATTGTCTATATACAATGCTCAGGGGCTTGACAAAGGGCATGAGCCTTGAAACGTCGGGATTTTATTTATAATTTTAAACTATGGAATTGTCTTCCGTTGGGGGGTGATGGCAGGTTATTGGATATTATACAAAAAGGTTTGGATAGTTTTTAAAAAGAAAGAATGTTGCATTTTACTGGTATTGATATATAGGGGCATATTTATAAAGGTTTTGTTAAATTTTTAAACCATTATTGCTACCTTTTTGCCAAATTTGGCTTTTTCGCAATTTATAAAGCAGTTAAAATAGAGTTGCGAAAAGTCCTTACCCCCCACGTTTTGCCATTTTGCCTTTTCCGCCTTGCAATCGCTTGTATGTTTATCGTTATGTCGGCCATTTAAAACTCGCAACTTTGAGGTGGCGACAAAGGCATATATATGTATATATAGCCTGTCTTGGGTCAAAGGTCATGTGACCAGTTACCCACTGGTCACATCCCCTCACTTTTTCTTGGCCATACACTAATAAATGTTTCATAATCGGTGCTTATTATATGAAATCTATCTAATATCTATTTTACCTACCAACCTTCTGCCAGTGATGTCCTGGCTCATGGGGAATTGTAAAGGTGCCTTGCCATATAGCAAAAAGAGCAGGTCCCTGAAACCCACGCTAACCTATATTACATGTTTCAACAAACAAAAACAACTTTGCAAGACCCATAGACTTAGGATACCCAGCTTTTATTCTACAGTCCAACAGGGTTATTCAATAAAAGTTCTTATCGTTTAAAGTGGTGCTATTTTGCCCCAACCAATCAGATCTTAGCTTTCAAATGTTCAAAATAAGATTTGAAATTAGCACCATTTTAAAGATAAGAACTTTTATTGAATCTCACCTGTAAGTATATAGAATAAAAACTATATAACATCAAAAATCTCATTACAATTACAGTGTAACAGATGTAGGATTTACTCACTGAAATTCACTTTAAAAATCACATTACTATTTATGATTTCCCCAAAAGTGCTGAATAAAATGACACATCATGTCTGGTTAGAAAATCCAAGCTAATGGGAAACAGAGAGAAACAAGCAAACAAAAGGAATGGTTTTCCGCAGACCCCTCACTAAATCAATGAGTTTGGAAGACTTTGTCCAAGATATCTAAATAAAACAACAGGTTCCAAACAAAACTCTAAGTCGCTCAATGTCCTCAAGGGACAATGGTCTTTGTCGCATTTCAGACACAACACAACTGTATTATTAAATTTAATATGAAGGAAAAAATGGCAATGGACATATTCCCTGGGTCAAACATCCACTTATGTAATAATACCAGTAACCTGCAACATTTCTTGTTTTCTGAAAACTCATCCAGCTTTTTTTTTTAAACTATCCAATGAACCTGCCATAACAATGTCCACTGGAAGACGTTCCATAGTATATTACCGTTCTCACCAGTGAAAAACCTTTTGGAATGAAGACCACTTCATTTCTTTGAGTCTTAAGGCATGTCTGCGTGTCCTCTGACATGTTCTATTGGTGAACAATGCCTCAACAGTTTATTGTATGGCCGTTAATGTGTTTATTACTGTGTTTATATACAGTAATCATTCCCCCTGCAAGTGTCTTTTCTCTATGTAGATAATTGTAACTTATCCTATAATCTTCTATATTCAAACTCCCCATTCCTTAATTATTTAGTTGCCCTTTTTTGAACACTTTTCTAAGCCTTACCAGTGCTTTTGTAAAGAGGGAGATAAATTTTTTCTCCCTTGAATCCAAAACCCTCTCTTATTCAAGACAATATATTGCAGCCTCTAGTTGTTGCTACCTGGCACTGCTTGCTACATTTAAGTTTGTTATCACCATCGAAAGGATTTTTAATCCAAAATCATTACCTTACATTATTATATTGAATCTTATCTGCCAATTAGCACCCAACGTGACCTCTATCTAGTTTGACAAGATCTATTCCCCCTTAAATCCATGCTGGTTCTACTTATAAAGTCCGTCCTTGAAACATACTCTAGAATATGTTCCCGTACCAACTTTCCAGTATCTTCCCCCACCACTTAAGTTAAACTTACAAGCCTGTTAATTACCGGCTGGTGAACTACCCTTTTTAAATATTTTGAATTGCACACGCTTTTTTTTTCAATCAGAGGCACTCAGAACAAGAGGAATCTGCAAAAATAAGAAACAATGGCCTATATAAACCTTGACATTAGCTCGCTAAAGAACCCAAGCATGTATTTTATCTAACCCAGTATCTTTATTAATATTAACCCTATTGTAGTTTTTCTTCTTCTGCACCATCTCCTCAGTTAATCCATTTCATGCATCTTTTATACCATTATTGCTACTATAATTTAAGGCTGTATTTGAATATTCTATAGTGTATAAAGAGGGAAAAAATGTTTAAGACGTTTGCTTTGCTGCCATCCTCCATAACTAAACTTATCCCCATTAATTAACGGACCTACATTTTAGTCCTCATCTTCTTACTTTTAATTTACTTGTTTTAGGTTAGTGTTGTTTTGTTTCAGCTATCCAAACTTCATCATTCATTTTAGCTAGCTTAATTGCTTTCTTACAAGCCTTGTTACAATGCACTTACAGCCCCTTGCTCCAGCGGAGATCTGATCACGTCGCTCCTGCTTGCCGGAACTACAGCAGGGACGGGACTGTCAGCCACGGCTGTGATTGGCTGAGAAGCAAGCCAACCACAGACGTTGGCTGCCACAATAGAGGAGCGGGAGCGAGGAGCTGTAAGTAGCATTCATAGATTTTTTTTTAACAATATAGTGGTTGGGGGTAGGAAGGATGCCCTCTACATGTTTAAAAGATTTCCCTCTAGATTAGGGAAGCCAGGGGGGATCAGGAGTTGTGAGGGAGGGAAGGGGAAAGGGCTCCCCTGCACATGCCAATGTCCTTAGAGGATCACGGAAGACAGTCTACTTTCTGGGACTTTGGACAAGCACTACTGGAGAACTTTTTGGAGCAGAAGACATAAGGTAGATTTTTTAAATGTGTTTGGGGGTGGTGCTGCCCTTTAAAGGGTTTAAATGCCACTTTCTTCCTTTCTGTTCTCTTTCTCTCCTTTCTCTCATCGTACATCAGAATTAAGCACCCAGACTTTTAAAAGACAGATGTTAAAGACTGTTAAATCGGTTTTTGGGTTCTCTCAATTCATGGGATATAAAGGGGCATGGGCAGTTTCTAGAAGTATTTGATTTGTATATCGTGAGGTAGAACAGCATGTAATGGGGTTAAACATGTCTTTTAAAAAATCATTTTATCTATGCTGGGTGCGGCCACTAGGGGTTTATATACTTAAATAAAGTTACTTTTTTATTTACCTAAAGTCTGAGAGGGCCTTCATTCATGCATAAATCCATTATATTAGTGAAATATATTATATCTTCATAGGTGATTGCACTGAGTTTTTAGGAGCTACCAATGTGTTCGGGGGTATATGATATTACATATAAGAAAGGTTATATGTAGTGGTACTACCTTACTATTACATTTAAATGACTATCAATAAATGTATATAAGTATAGCACCTGACTTATTTGTACACAAACCAAACATAATCAACACATAAATTACTTACAGAACTGACGATTCCTATGTCCCATTTGTAATGCTAAAATGCAGCTTAAACACACACCCCTGTGTCCGCTCCATGTGAATATTGAAATGAATGTGTATCCAAAAAAAGTTTCTGTCTGGTACAGCAGACGTTAAAATATGTTATTGTAATGGCAATATACACCAAGGCTCCTTTTACCACCTCCAGCCTGCAGGTGGTGTCAGTAAGTAACAAAAGGAAAAGACTCCCTGCTCTCTATGACTAGGAAGAGAGAAAGTGTGTGTGATCCCTTACATAGTTTTGATGATTGACTGCAACACCAATCCTGTTTATAAGATCCTTTTCCACCTGTTGGGAGGACATATTGGACAGGACAATTTACCTTATAAATACAAACTCTGAAGCAACAGATAAGTGTACATCACCTTAGAAAGGACACACAATATACAGGCGTGGTCAATATTTAAAAGTGTGGCACCATAGGCAGGGATATTACTTAGGCATAGGCAATACTTACTGTTACATGTAATTAAAACTTGTTTATATTGTTTAAAAAAATGTATTGTAATAAGGTCATTGTCTGCTTTGTACCAGACCACCAGAGTAAACCCCTTTGTGCCATGCTACCCATAATCATTCCATAAAGCAGTGATCTGAATAGAGTGTAATACCATTTATTCTCCCCGTTTTCCTCTGTATAATTGCTCTCTGTATTAAAGGGCATCTCCACCCTGATTATTTTTGATATATTGCAGGACAATCCCCCCTCCACCCAAACTGCTATGTTTAGATGTGTAAAAATAGATCAAACTCTACTTACAGCCCCTCGCTCCAGCATCGCATTCTGATCCACTCCCTGATTGCTGAGCAGTAAATGTAAGAGTGATTAACAGCAAATCGCTTTAAATCTTAATAGTGTATGGCCAGCATAAGTTTTTTGTCCGCTTGTTTTTGGATATTCTCCCCAAGATATGATTATATAGTGTTAGAACCATTTGTCTTGGTGGTTTCTTGGGATTTACTATCCAGTTTAGTACCACTTCATCCAGGGAGTGCATTGAGCAGATTGTCCTAATGTCTGTGGACCTGTTGTTGGCCTCAGGATTTTGGCCAATAAATGAATAACGATTAGGAGGATTCAATAACAAATGATTATGGTTATATAATAAAAGTTCTTAATTGTTTAAAATGGTGCTGTAAATTCGCCCCAACCAATCCAAATGTAAGCTTTCAACTGTTAAATATATCTGATTGTTAGGGCAAAATAGCAACTTAGTTCAGAATCTCCTGTATTTTCGTTAAAAATGGTGCTAACTTTGCCCCAATCAATCAGATATTTGTAACATTTGAAAGATAATATCTGATTGTTGGGGCAAAAATTGCACCATTTTAAAGATAATAAACTTTTATTGAATACCGTAACCCTGATTCTAAAGTAGGACTGGATAAATTAGGTGATGTTTAACTTTCTAGATTATCTTTTATTATTTTTAATGGAAGTCTCAGCTAGGAGATATTGTAGAGAACCAACAAACGATTATTGCTTAAGTAATAGGACCTTATCACAAGCTGTCAAAATAACTGATACTAAGTGGGGTATAGCTACCCAGGTCATCTAGTACAATGTGTATTAGATTATTATGCTAAGATTTCATAGGGCTAAACTTACAAAGGGTTGTTCATATAGGCCTTTTTGCGGCCACACTGTATATTACCTTACCCCATGTCCTTGCAACACTCTTCTAGAACTGATCACAAATTAAACAGGTTGGGAATGTCCCCAGCAGAACACGATCATTAGAACAATTCAACATTCACATCAGATGATTCAAATATTGGGGCAGTGCATGGACAGCATTTAACTAAATTCACTTTTGTGAGATTTCTGAAGATTGTTTTAAGTGTGTAGAAAACTTTAGTGGCCAACACTTTGACATCTTTGATAGAAAAAAAAATGAATATTCCTCCTGGCTCTGATTTGCATCAACTCCCTAACGTAGTATAGGAAAGAAACTGTGCACACCACATGGGTATTGTCTGAGGAAGGTGCGGTGCATGGAAACGTTACACAGTGTTGTTAATGTATTAATACCACCAGTTGCAATTAAGTTCGTGGGCACAGTTTTTTCCTTTACTATGATAGTTAGCCCCTGTACTGTCAGCACCCGCACCGGGTCTTCATAAACTGAATATACTGACGAAATAGGGCAACAGTCCTGTGAGTCTGCGCCCCCAACCTTCTTATTGTGATTGGTAGAAACAATTTTCTTTATACAAAATACCAGTACTTTCCATTCCAATTATTAGATCCAATCTCCACAACAATAACTTATCATTATTCTGGTATCTGATTCTGATGGGACATTGATATGAACAGATCGTCTTATTGTTTTCCAATTTCAGAATTGTATTCAGAGCGCAAAGTTTGGAATATGGCAGCCTCCATGGCTACATTTGTAAAGCCAAGTGCAGCTTGCTGAAAAACCAACCTTAGTCATGCTACCTTTTATTACATTGGTTAGCATGATTTTGTGTGCCTACACTGTGCATCACCCTGAAAGTACTATGTGTGCACAGACATACATGGATTTTTCACTATTATTACTGGACATTACATGGGAAAACATTTTGTTTCTTTCGCTATGGAAATATAGTGATCCATCACTGAGTAATGCGAGACAATCCAGATTCCTCCAGCTTTTATTTCTACTGATCATTTTGAGTGGGCGGGTTAATCATAGTAAAGAGGATGTGAAGAATTGGGTTGAATAGCAGCTCACCTGCAGAGAGTTGTCTAAAGGATCTTTGAAAAGAGGCAGCTGGCGGGTCAGTAAGTCTGGGCACCCAGTGAGAGGAAGAATAAGGAGAGAGAAACTCTGAGGGCTGAATAACAGAAGCCTTGCGCAGAACTGCTTTCCTTCCTTCTTCAGTATCCTCTATCCCCATCCAACAAATCAACCCCCACCCACCCAACAGATTTACTGCTGAGGTTTATTAACCCTTTCTTCGGCCCATGTTAAAACAAACTAACGTTTTTTTTATTATGTCGGCCAAACGTGTTACTTACCCCTATATACTTCATGAAACAGAAACTTTACATGATTTTCCTACAGTATGCCTATTTATTTTGTAGTTTTAGTACATGTAGTTCAGTCAGGTTTTTTTTATCTATTTACTCTTATTATCGTTCTCCAAATAACATTTCACATGAAACTTCTCTGTATTTCACGGTTATGAGGGGCGGTCTTAAAGGTAAAGAGTCTAAAGGGCGGCATTGTCCCCAATTCCTCTCAAACTCGGGTTCTGGGAGAGGAAAGGGGAATTCCCTCAAACCCTGAAATGTAACGTTAGTAAAAGTATGCCCTTGGTATTACAGGGGACTAGTATTACAGGGGGTTAGTATTACAGGGAGTTAGTATTACAGGGGACTAGTATTACAGGGGGTTA
>JAACNH010002025.1:7274-48652 GCA_019447015.1 Hymenochirus boettgeri
GTTCATTACCCAGTGTTAGTCATCCCTCCGGTTCATTACCCAGTGTTAGTCATCCCTCCGGTTCATTACCCAGTGTTAGTCATCCCTCCGGTTCATTACCCAGTGTTAGTCATCCCTCCAGTTCATTACCCAGTGTTAGTCATCCCTCCAGTTCATTACCCAGTGTTAGTCATCCCTCCAGTTCATTACCCAGTGTTAATCAGACTTTCAGTTCATTGACCTCAATCATTTACAAGTTCCAAATTAATATTGGGCGTGACAATAATTTTTATTACCCCCAGTTTAACATTAGACTATCTGTGTCCTACTTGCAGGTGTCCGAGGGACGGGATCAGAAATATCCCAGATAAAGATGGAGAAAGAAGAACCAGACTGGGGAGATCACCTGGACCCAATGAAAAGCACAGCAAGTTCACTTATTGATAGGGGTAAGTTTAACCAATGAATAGGGTTGTTTAATAAGGTGATAATGTAGGGTCTCTCCTTTATTCTATCCATGGAGCCCCCTCTGTATCCTCTATACACAGCTCTCCCTATACAATGTTAACAAGGGAAAGTGTCAGTGTTAGTGAAGGATCCTTCCCCTTACATTACACTGTTTGTCTCTGATTTGTAGGATTTCTGGACATTAAACCAGAAAGGACAGAAATAAAATTAGAGGAGGAAGAACCAGAATCTACTGATCATCTGGACCCAATGGAGAGCTCAGCAGATCCACTTACTGATAGGGGTAAGTTTAACCAATGAATAGTGTTGGTTATTAAGGTGATAATGTAGGGTCTCTCCTTCATTCTATCCATGGAGCCCCCTCTGTATCCTCTATACACAGCTCTCCCTATACAATGTTAACAAGGGAAAGTGTCAGTGTTAGTGAAGGATCCTTCCCCTTACATTACACTGTTTGTCTCTGATTTGTAGGATTTCTGGACATTAAACCAGAAAGGACAGAAATAAAATTAGAGGAGGAAGAACCAGAATCTACTGATCATCTGGACCCAATGGAGAGCTCAGCAGATCCACTTACTGATAGGGGTAAGTTTAACCAATGAATAGGGTTGGTTATTAAGGTGATAATATAGGGTCTCTCCTTCATTCTATCCATGGAGCCCCCTCTGTATCCTCTATACACAGCTCTCCCTATACAATGTTAACAAGGGAAAGTGTCAGTGTTAGTGAAGGATCCTCCCCTTACATTACACTGTTCGTCTCTGATTTGTAGGATTTCTGGACATTAAACCAGAAAGGACAGAAATAAAATTAGAGGAGGAAGAACCAGAATCTACTGATCATCTGGACCCAATGGAAAGCTCAGCAGGTCCACTTACTGATAGGGGTAAGTACCCAGGATTTGGCAATATTGCTTTTCAATGTTATCTAATGCAGTGTGTATTTGCAATCTGTTTTCGGTGCACATGCGATGATAATGTGATTTCGGGAAATTGCGCAAATTACACCACAGACGGTAATGTGCCAATGCAGGTACGTTTCACACCATAATGTGGTCTCGTCCTTACTAAAGGTATTTCGGTATGGGCAGAGATGTATGCATGGAGGTATGGGGTCATGTGGGTGTGTGTACAGTTTTTATAAATACTGGATATTACTATTTGTCTTGTATTTGTATGACTGAACTGGATTGATCATTCCATTACAGTTAATAAACACCAAAAGTTTCTATTCTACTTATGAGTAGTGAACTTAGTAAGTGTGTGTGAGGTACGTTGATGTGAGTGCAGTGATTATTAATATAATTGTGTATGTGCTATATTTATTATGGAAGCAATTGGCTACCTGTACTCTGCGTTGAATATATCCCTATTTGGACTGACTGTGTCCCGACTGCCCCTGTCAGGGCTGAAATTATGTCCAACAGAGGGAACTGGCAGCCCTATCCCCACCTCCTGCTTTCACCCTCTCCTCTTCCATGCTCAAAAATCTGGCAAGCTGGTTTTTACTGCCGGTTGAAACCCTGGAGTTAGTTATTAAAACGTGTATTTGTATCTCTCAACTGGCACCTTGTTATAGTTACATAACACCAAATATTATTTCCCCCTCTGTAATATATGGGACAATATATACACAATTTACATATATACTTTGTGTGTGTGTTATTAATTTGGGTATTTGTATAGACACCATTACCAGAGGTATACGTGCTGGCCCTGACCCTACTTACCCACCCCCACCAACATAGTACCTCCAAAAAACCCAATGTATTCCCCATGAAATTATAAATTTATATAATATAAGGGATATATATATATATATATATGAGAGAGAGCGCGAGCTGTCTATGCATTTCGGTCCGATCACGGACCGTTCTCAAGACGTTATATATAATGTATATATGTTATACATTGTCCCAATGTAGAGCCAACATACCTGAAATCGCACCTTGTATTAAAGACATTGTAATTAAAGGGACAGTTCAGTGGAAATGATCAATATTTGTTAAATTGTTAGTTTGTGTGATGCCTTCTTAGTTATCCTACATATTCTCTCCCATTTTGAAAAATCAGTTGATTTCATTCCCTTTGCTGTTCCCTGCTGTTGACATTAGTGAGCTGACATTTCAGGTTCTAACGGTCCTTCTTCCCAGAATGCACCACATCCTTGGAATGTTCCTAACAGTAATTTCTACTGATTGGCTGTTGGATGGGTCACACATGCTCAGATCTCTACTGAGCAACTGAATCCACCCAGGTGCTGGGTCAAGGACAAGACCATAACGGTCTCTACTAGGGTTCCTGCAAACAGGAAGTCAGTATTTCAGTTGCATTTATTTATACACAGACAAAATGCTAAATGGGCAGGTTAAGGTCATTGGGATGGGAAATACTGCTCTTTTATCTGAATAGCATATGTATTTGCACTGAACTTCCCCTTTAAATGTGTCAAGGTATAAGTATATAGTAAATACAAAAAATACAAGGAGTTTTTTTGTTACTTTGAGAGGATACAGAATATATCTAGGTATATAATAATAATACACAGAGAGCAACACTTCCAATTAATCTCTAACCATAGTGTTCAAAAATAAATACATTATTATATAGATTAATAAACACCAATCTGAAAGTCAACTTCCGACTCTGTTAATATACACATTATCAATGAAGTCTAAAGGCTCGTACACACTGGCGATATGTGCACCCACGCACACTGGTGGATGAACGGCCATTAATCCTACTGTCTCATAGGATAGCTACCCACCACCTCTTATTGTGTACGTATTGTTCCGGCTCGTACACACTGGCGATATGTGCACCCACGCACACGGGTGATGAACGGCCATTAATCCTACTGTCTCATAGGATAGCTACCCAATATGTGCACCCACGCACACTGGTGATGAACGGCCATTAATCCTACTTTCTCATAGGATAGCTACCCACCACCTCGTATTGTGTAAGTATTGTTCGTTTAAATCTTATCCCCGCACTATCATTGGCTGGATCTGTTTATTAGCCACCCGTGTTATGATTGGCGCTCTTTAGTTAGAACTGTTCCCGGTGGGTTATTAAAAAGTACTGACTGTACCTGTATCTTTTCTGGCATGTACTTACTATACAGGGGAAATCATATAAAAAATGTAAAGTGTTGTGCAATATTGACACGTGCATATGCATTTCTCCTGAGAAGGGCTACAAACCATTATCTATAAATATACCATAAATGCCAATATAGCGGCACCAGCTATTACAAACAACCACCCTTATAGGAAGGTGAACGTTGCATGTGTCAACTGTCTCATTAATTCACTCCAGACTTGAACATGTCAGTCCACAACAAACACCGGATATTCCGCGGTGTACTCCCAACAGGACAATACTTACACACAATACGAGGTGTGGGTAGCTATCTATTGAGACAGTAGGATTATGGCCGTTTCACCAGTGTGCGTGGTGCACATATCGCCAGTGTGTACGAGCCGAACAATACTTACACAATAAATACGAGGGTGGTGGTTAGCTATCCATGAGACATAGGAGTAATGGCCGTTCATCACCAGTGTGCGTGGGTGCACATATCGCGCAGTGTGTCAGCCGGAACAATACTACACAATACGAGGTGGTGGGTATGCTATCCTATCGAACGTAGGATTAGGGCGTTCATCACCAGTTGCGTGGGGTGACCATATCGCCAGTGTGTACGAGCCGGAACAATATTACACATACGAGGTGGTGGGTAGCTCCTATGACGAAGTAGGATAATGCCGTTCAATCACCAGTGTGGTCGTGGTGAACAATCGCCAGTGTGTACGAGCCGGAAACAATACTTACACAATACGAGGTGGTGGGTAATCCTATTATGAGACAGTAGATAATGGCCTTCATCCCAGTTGTGCGTGGGTGCACTATCGCCAGTGTGTACGAGCCCTTAACCATACGGTGTCAGATAGTGATGGGGAGGTGGGTATATTACGTGTATAAGGCTAGTGATGCGGGATGTGGGTCTTAAGCATGACCTAAGCGATGTGCTGGGGGGGCATGTGGGGCTATTACAGTGTAGAGATTAGAGAGGGGCGGAGGTGGAGTATATTCCCGTTGTAAGGATTTAGTGGATGGGGATGTGGGATAGATACAGTAAATGTCAGATCGGTGATGGGGATTCCTAGTTCCTGTCCGGTTCATTATTTCCGGGTACCCATTGGTGTACTTGTATCACCCTGGGGTATCGTGCTCCCCTTCCCCCTTTCTTTTTGCCTTTGTGGTGATCATTGTAATATACGCACATCCCCATCTCTATCCTTACATTGTAATATACCCACATCCCCATCACTATTCTTACACTGTAATATACCCACATCCCCATCTCTATCCTTACATTGTAATATACGCACATCCCCATCTCTATCCTTACACTGTAATATACCCACATCCCCATCTCTATCCTTACATTGTAATATACGCACATCCCCATCACTATTCTTACACTGTAATATAGGGTAGACCGGTATGACGTTTAAAACGACATGAGAGGCGGGATAGGGGCGGGGTTAGGGTCTGGTGGAGGGGGCGTGGCATGTAACAGGCCATCAAAGAGGCGGAGCAGTTAGGGGCATGGTGGCCAACAATGGGTGTTCCGGAGGTGGAGACTGCAGGTAAGTGCGGGTCGTGGGAGTTTGGGGTGGTCTAGCGGAAGTGTGGGAATCCGGTAGACTCCTGGGTCGGATACCTGACTATATACACCATTCATCTCATACACAGTCACCACCAGGCATGCTGGGAGCTGGACACTTCCTATAGTAAATAACATTTAGTTCCCATGGAAACCTAAATCCAAATAGAACTTTATTAATAAAGATCACAGTGTGTATCCAACCAATCACATTATACCAGTACGGGCAGTACGGTGGCTCAGTGGTTAGCACTGATACCTTGCAGCGCTGCAGTCCTGAGTTCGATTCCACCCTTGGACACATCTACAAGGAGTTTGTATGTTCTCCCCGTGTTCGCGTGGGTTTCCTCCGGGCACTCCGGTTTCCCCCACAATCATAAAGACATACTGATAGGTTGTATGTGTACATAAATGTGCTTAGATTGTAAGCTCTTCGGGGCAGGGCCTAATGTGAATGTATACATGTAATTGTAAAGCGCTACGGAAGATGTTGATGCTACAGTATATAAGAAATAAAATACATACCTATAGTACAGGAAATGACCAATCATAGCAACAGGGGTGGGACCAGAAACTTCCTACAAAAGTTCTGCCTAGGGGGAGGGTCCATCAGCCAATCACTCCCCTATATGTCATAGCTTGAGTTCATCCCATGGAATCTGGGCCAATGAAAGGGCGACATTCTTTTAGAATTTGTCCCTGCAGGAATTCCAGTCGCCATTTTGTTGGTTGGAGGAAACAGCCAAATACTAAACATTGTTACCCTTATGGGAAGAACTGACTGTACCAAGTGACCATTACCCATCATCCCCTGTACTACATCTCCAGCCTGGACTACTGGGTAAGGGATTTACCTTCCTCCCACCTGATCGAGAATAAGTACAGATATAGCCAGGACCTGAATAATAATATTCAGAGATAAACGTGACCTGGATGAAGTCCTATTCCCAGAGATCCATGAACCTTGATGAATTAATATTACGATACCAGTTACCTGGATGAATGAATATTACGATGATACTGTGACCTGGAGTGGATGAATATTACAGCTATAAACCATGACCTGGATGAGAATATTACAGATATCCCATACCTGGATGGATGAATATACAGATATACCAGGACCTGGATGATGAATATTACAGATAAACCGTTACCTTGATGGATGAAATATTACATGATATACCGTGACCTGGAGGGATATATTCACAGATATACCATGACCTGTAGTATTATATTACAGATGTACCAGTGACCGTTGTTATTAATCTTACAGATATACCATGACCATGGATGAATTAATCTTACAGGTATACCATGAACCCTGATAATGAAATATTACATATATACACGGTGACATGATACTGAATATTCAGATTTACCCTACCTGGATGGTTAATATTACAGATATACCATGACCTGATTGCTGACTATTCCAGAATACCGTGACCTGGTGGAGGATATATACAGTATCCCATGACCGGATGGCAATAATTTACCGATACTAACCGTGACCTGGAATGAGATGAAATATTACAGATATACCGTGACCTGGCATGTATGAATATTACAGATATACCATGACCTGTATGATGAATATTACAGAATATACTGTTACCCCCCATGGATCTGAATAGTATAACAGATCTAACCATGACCTGGATTGAATGAATAGTACAGGTACATACCGTAGACCTTGGATTGATTACTATTACAGATATACCGTGACCTGGTGATGGATGAATAGTCAGGATATACCGTTACCTGGATTGATGAATCTTTACCGATATACCGTGACCTAGATGGATTGGCTATTACAGTATACCATGACCCGATGAATACTATTACAGATTATACCATTACTAGGATGGAATGATATATACGATATAGCCATGACCTGGATGTATGCATATTACAGATATACCGTGACCTAAAGACCTGATGGATATATTACAGATATACCATTACCTGGATGGATTAATATTACAGATTACCATTACCTGGATGAATGAATATTACAGATATACCGTGACCTGATTATGATATTAACAGATATAACCCCGTGCCCTGGATGAATGAATATTTACAGATAGTACCGTGACCCTGGATGGATGAAAATACAGATATACCATGACCTGGATGAATTAATATTACAGATATACCATGACCTGGATGAATGAGAACCTTCACAAGCATATTTTTACAGTGTACTTACCCTTTAATAAAGTTTTTTTATCTGATATTGATAGATTAATAAAGACTGGAGCGATAATCTAAATACAGTGAATGTTATAAGTCCATTTTATTGGCCATATTCTGTATCTTTAACAAAAGACTTGGTTGCTTCTAACACAGCATTAAAGCAAATACTGTAGCACATTTGTTTTCAATGACCATTGCATTTTGAAAAACATAGCTTATCAGCTTAAGAAACTTTACAACTTTACAAACTTTACAAGTTTACAACCAGGGAAGTTTACTTTCCAGTTTTAATTATTTAAAACTCAGCCAGTTAGAGTCTTGTATAAACAGCCAATTAGTGACCAGGGATTTGTTTTTTTAAATTTTTATTAATATATGAACCATAAGTCTGGTCTCCTTGATTATGTAGGATATTGAGGCCATCCACAACTTTTCAGTTGCCCCCACATTGACCTGGTCATCGGGAACACAATGTATCATTTGTGGTGGAAATTAAGGTCCCCCTTTAATCTATTAAACTTAACACATTTTTATATTTTAAGTGTGTGAGATTTCTGGTGACGGATAAGAGTTTTCATGTAAGCAAATTTTTTGCCGCAGTCTGTACAAATGAATGGTTTCTCTCCTCTGTGGGTTTGCTGGTGTAAAAGAAGCGAATGCTTTCTAGAGAATTGTTTCTCGCATACTGTACATGGGAAAGGTTTCTCTCCTGTGTGGAGGATCGCGATGTAACATGACGAGATTTCTTTCTCAGAAATTGTTTCTCGCCTACTGTACAGGGGAAAAAGTTTTCACGTCATGTGTGATACTCGCTGGTGTAGGTAGGTTTAACGTTCGATAGAATTTTATACCACATTCTGAACATGAAAAGGGTTTCTCCCTGTGTTCTATTCTTGGTGTGCAGAATGTTATTCTTTCTGTAGAATTTTACCGGCATTCTGTAACATGACAAGGTTTTCCTTTCTCTTCGTTCCCCTGTGTTGTATTTGCTTTGTGTCACTCAACGCTTCCGCTTTGGATAGAATTTTAAACCAATTCTGTACCTGAAAAGGTTTCTTCTATATCTCCCCTGTTTGAGTCGCTGGGTGTGTGGGAAGGTTCCCTTTCGAAGAATTTTAGAACCCACTCTACCTGAAAATGGGCTTCTCCCCTGATGAATATGTAGTGTATCCCGAAGATAGCCAACTGTGGAAAAAATTTTTCTCCCACATTCGTGTACACGTATAAGTTCTTCCCCGTGTGGATTCTTTGGTGTCAAGAAGAATATCCGCTTTTATGAGATTTTTTTCTCACATTCTTGTACAACAAAAGGTTTTTTCACCTGTGTGATGGCTGGTGGAAAGAATGATTGCTGATATAGAATTGTTTCTTTGCGATTCTGTACAAGAGTAAGGTTTCTCTCCTGTGGGAATCTTTGGTGTGAAAAAAGGTGATGCTTGTTATAAATCTTTTCCACATTCTTTACAAAGAAAGGTTTGCTCGGCCGGGGCTCCTGTATGAATTCTCTGGTGTTCCTGCGAGCCTTCTAGAAGGAAAAGTGGTTTTTTTCCACATTCTTGGACATGTGTTTTGTTTCTGGTTTCTCATTAGGTTTGATGAGAGGAGTGAAAGTCTTTGTGTGAATTTTTTCCCTCTCCCACACTCATGTAAGGATGGGAATTCTCTCTGGCCATCTGATATCCTGGGTTTAATATTTCCTTGGTTGTACCCAGTGTATGTGGAGAACCATTGGATTCTGGACTATTCTGGTGTTCTGATTTGATGGACGTTTTAGAGAACACACTCTCCTGGCCCCTGATGCAATTCTCTAGAAGAATAAAAAAGTGATATATTTAATATAAAATCCAAGTAAGAATTTACTTGTTTCTCTGAAACTGAACTACTGCTTAATAAAAGGTCTGGGGAGGTAAGAAGGAGAGAAGGAAGGTAACTGGGTCTAAAGGACGATATTGGAGGTAGGAGGTTACACATTCTTGCTATACGCTTGAGCGCTTAATTTTTGAGGTTACTGAAAATTATGGGGAAGGCTCTTTTTCGGAGGTACCATATATTCGAGGCTACTTTTAAGTGTTACCGAAAGTATCATTGAATATACACAAGCAAGCTTGAAAATAGCTTGCGTGTAGGAAATTCATATTTATTTAAATTTTGGTGATATGTACGTGTTCCCATGACCATTTCTGAGGAGGCTAAGCCATCTACTGTAAGTTACCATGCTTTTTATACCCTTCTATATGAGCCAGTTTTTTCGAATGTTGTTCCAATATTCTGAAAAAGGAACGAAACTCGCCTCTCTAGTTTAGAATTCAGAACTCTGGAAAACTAGCCACATGTGCAGGCCATTATGCAGAATCATTCTAACGATTCTGATTGGTGGACAAAGCTCCATAGAAGACTCAAAGCACAAATGTAACTGGCTCTGGACAACGTTATGAGGAGCCGAATCATAGCTGGCCATCCATAATGAACACCAACACCAGTACCAGTTCCCATACACTCCAACTCAAAATTGACATACAAGTAGAGAACCCCCCATAAAGCTAAAAAAACTAGAAATTCACTCCAGATCTCATCATGCATTATAACATAACCCCCCGCTGCTTGTGTGTCAAGAGAGTCTTTGCACAGCCTCACTGAGATTTCACAGTGCTCTGTAAATGGCCCTGACATTGGCCCTTACATTGCACTCTCGACAGCCCCTGCCTGATCCCAGCTATGGTTTAAATCTTATCCCCGAACTATCATGTCTGGATCTGTTTATTAGCCACCCGTGTAGATTGCACTCTTTAAGTGAGATCTTATTTTCCCTGGTGGGTTTAAGTACTGTACCTTACTCTTTCATGGAGTACCTTTACAATATACCGGGGGAAATAATATTAAATGTAAGTTTGTGCAGATTGAACAGTGACGTGATTTTCCTGAGAAAGGGCTTACGAAGGACCTTCTCGAATCAATATACCAATAATAGCAAAAAGGACAGTCAGCTTTAACCACCCCTTCTGATGGACGGTGATACAGTTGCAGGTGCACCTTCCGGTCATTATTCACTCAAAACTTGAAACGTTCATCACACCGATATCTCCGTCTTGTACTCCAAACATAACGTACTTTTTTTACACAATCGAGTGGTGGGTGAGCTATCCTATGAAAAGTAGGAGTATTGGCGTTTCATCACATTGTGCGTGGGTGCACATACGCTCAGGTGTACGAGCCGGAACAATCTTACACAATACAGGTGTGGGGTATCTCTCCTATTGAAGACAGTAGGATTAATGGCCGTTCATCACCAGTGTGCGTGAGGTGCACATATCGCCAGTTGTACGAGCCGGAACAATCTTCAATCACATACTAGGTGGTATGGGTAGCTATTCTTTTATGAGACAGTAGGATTAATTGCAGGTCATCACCAGTGTGGCGTGTTGCACATATCGCCAGTTTGTACGAGCCGGACAATACGAGGTGGTGTAGCTATTCTTTTGAGACGAGTTTATGGCCGTGTTCATCACCAGTGTGCGTTGGGTGCACATATCGTCCATGTGTACGAGCCGGAAACAAATACTTACACATAACAGGTGGTGGGTGCTATCCTATAGACAGTGATTACTGGGGCCGTTCATCACCAGTGTTCGTGGGGTGCACATACGCCCAGTGTGTGACTAGCCGGAACAATCCTTACACAATACGAGGTGGTGGTTAAGCTATTACTTGTAGACCGTACGATTAATGGTCCTACTCACATTGGCTTGAAGGTAATCACGATAGTCCGGATGTTCAACGAGCGAACAATACTTACACAATACGAGGTGGTGGGTAGCTATTCTTTTGAGACAGTAGGATTAATGGCCGTTCATCACCAGTGGGTGCGGGGTGCACAATCGCCAGTGTGTACAGAGCCGGAAACAATACTGACACAATACGATGGTGGTGGGTAGCTATCCTTGAGACAGGGAGGTTAATGGCCGTTCATCACTACACGAGTGTGCGTGGGTGCACATATCGCCAGTTGTGTACGAGCACGACAATACTTACACAATACGAGGTGGTGGGTAGCTATCCTATGAGAAAGTAGGGATTAATGGCCGTTCATCACCAGTGTGCGTGGGTGCACATATCGCCAGTGTGTACGAGCCGGAACAATACTTACACAATACGAGGTGGTGGGTAGCTATCCTATGAGACAGTAGGATTAATGGCCGTTCATCACCAGTGGCGTGGGTGACACATATCGCCAGTGTGTACGAGCCGGAAACAATACTTACGACAATACGAGGTGGTGGGTAGCTATCTATGAACAGTAGGATTAATGGCCGTTCCTCACCAGTGTGCGTGGGCACATACTCACAGTGTGTACGAGCGAACAATACTTACACACACATACGAGGTGGGGGTAGCTATCTATGAGACAGTAGGATAATGGCAGTTCATCACCGTGTGCGTGGGTGCACATATCGCCAGTGTGTACGAGCGCGAACAATACTACACAATACGAGGTGGTGGTAGCTTCCTAGAGACAGTAGGATTAAGGCCGTTCATCACCAGTGTGCGTGGGTGACGATACGCCAGTGTGTACGACGCGGAACAATACTTACCAATACGAGTGGTGGGTAGCTATCCTATGAGAGTAGGATTAATGGCCGTCATCACCAGTGTGCGTTGGGTGCAATATCGCCAGTGTGTACGAGCGGAACAATACTTACACAATACGAGGTGGTGGGTAGCTATCCTATGAGACAGTAGGATAAATGGCCGTTCAATCACCGTGTGCGTGGTTGCCATATCGCCAGTGTGTACGAGCCCGGAACGAATACTACCCAATACAGGTGGTGGGTAAGCTATCCTAGATGACAGTATGATTAATGGCCGTCGCATACCCGTGGGCGTGGTTGCACCGAGCGCCAGTGTGTACTAGCCGGAACAATCACTTACACCATACGAGAAGGTTGGTTGGGTAGCTATCCTATGATACAGTAGGATTACTGCCGCTTCATCACCAGTGTGCGTGGGTGCACTAGTCGCCAGTTTGTACGAAGCTGGAGTCACGGTATATCTGTAATATTCATCCATCCAGGTCATGGTATATCTGTAATATTCATTCATCCAGGTCACGGTATATCTGTTGTATTCAATTAGATCAACTGGACTTGAAGTTTAGTTCTTGAAGACGTTTCGCTAGTCATCCAACTGGATCTCTCAATTCAGAATGACTTGTACAAGTGAATTATTATGTACCCTGGAAAGTCTCCATTAGCATATCACAGCCAGGTGTTACAATTTTTGGTCCACTATTATAATGTTTCTGCATTTTATACCATAAAAGTAATTTTCTCAATACATAAACGATATATTTATTTATTTTGTGTTTATATATTATAGAACTTTTATTTAGAAATTGTGTGGGTAGTTGTGAAATTGCATTTGTGTGTAGTTTTAGAATTTAAGAGAGACAATAGGTACCTGGCACATGTAAGGACGTGATAAATAAAACCGTCACTTTATTCAAATATCAAAGCACGGGGACCAGCAAACTCCACCACCCTCAATAAAGACCAGGAAAAATTCCCCCAACACACACACACACCCAGGCTAGGACCCCAGACCCATCACTCCAATATCAGTGTATATCTAGACAAAGTAAAAAACTTGCTAACGAGTGTCCATAGATATAATCAGGGTTGCCACATTCCCCCCAGAGGGGGGTAGGGTCTTAAAGTCACGGTGGGTGGTGGCAGGGTTAGAGATGTGGCCTCGGCTGGAGGCAGGGTTAGGGTATAACTGGGCGGGAGTGGGCGTTCTGGCATGGGGGTGCCAGGGCGAGTGTTTGGACAGGAATTCGGCCCCAACTGCAGAAAATTTTGTCCCTGCAGTTGGGACAATTCCACCTAAATAGGGATGCCTGGCAACCCTGGATAGAACACTCAACAGTCTGGTGTCCCCATCACAGTCCAGTACACCGGAGGTTTCTATGTATTGGATTTATGTCTTCAAATACCAAAAGGTTTATCCCAGAAAAGCTCCATCATGCATCCCAATAGGTCAAAGTTCGTCTTAAGTCAAAGTGTCGGATTTAATGCGTGTTCCCTGGTGTCAGACACACGGTGTCGGATTTAATGCTTGTTCCTTGGTGTCGAACACCCGGTGGTCGGGATTTAATAATGCGTTTTTCCTTTGTGTCAGGCAGTTGTCGTATTATAATTCGTGTTCCTGGTGGTCAGCCAAACGGTGTCGGATTTAATGCGGTTCCCTTGGTGTCAGACACACG
The DNA here is from genome assembly GCA_019447015.1 of Hymenochirus boettgeri. Classification (NCBI taxonomy): domain Eukaryota; kingdom Metazoa; phylum Chordata; class Amphibia; order Anura; family Pipidae; genus Hymenochirus; species Hymenochirus boettgeri. The sequence continues at coordinate 20,857 of JAACNH010002025.1, forward strand.
GTGTCGGATTAATGCTTGTTCCCTGGTGTCCAGACACCGGTGTCGGATTTATTTCGGTTTCCTGTGTCCAGACACACGGTGTCGGATTTAATCCGTGTTCCCTGGTGTTCCAGGCCACACGCTGTCGATTTAATGCGTGTTCCCTGGTGCAGGCATCACGGTGTCGAATTAATATCGTTTCTTTGGTGTCAGGTCACACGGTGTCCGGATTTAATGCGGTTCCTTGTGTCCGGGCACCTGTGTCGATTTAATGCGTGTTCCTTGAGTCAGACCACGTGTCGGATTTAAATGCTTGTTCCCTGTGTCCAGAACACACGGTTCGGATTTAATGCGGTTTCCCTGGTGTCTGGCACAAGGGTTCGGATTTAAATGCTGTTCCCCTGAGGTGTCAGACACCGGTGGTTGAATTTATGCTGTTCCTGGTGTCAGGCATACTGTGTCGGATTACTGTGTGTTCCCTGGTGTCAACACACTGGTCGGATTTAATGCGTGTTCCCTGTGTCGGCACAGGTTCGGATTTATGTGTGTTCCCTGGTGTCAGAGACCCGGTGCGGATTTAATATGACTTGTTTCCTGTTTCACGGCACACGTAGTCGAGATTCAGTTTGGGTTCCCTGGTGGCTCAGACACTGTGTCGATTTAATATTTGTTCCTCTGGTGTCAGCACCGGTTTCGTATTTATATGTTGTTCCCTGGTGTCCGGCACCCGGTGTCCGGATTTATTTGGTTCCCCTGGTGTCAGGCACACGTGTCGGGTTTACTGTTTTGTTCCCTGGTGTCAGGCACGGTGTCGGATTTAATGCGTGTTTCCCTGGTTTCCCAGGCACACGTGTCGGATTTAATGCGTTTTTGGTACTGGTGTCAGGCACCGTGTCCGTTTTGAATGCGTGTTTCCCTGGTGCAGCACACGTGGTCGGATTTATGCGTGTTCCCTGGTGTCAGACACATGTGCGGATTGATTTTTCCCTGGGGTCAGGCACCAGTCGGTTAAGTGCGTGTTTTCCCTGTGTCAGGCACACGTGTCTGATTTAATGCGTGTCCCGGTGTCAACACATGGTGTCGGATTAATAGTTTTGTTCTGGTGTCAGCACACGTGTCGGATTTCATATGTGTCCCCTGGTTGTCAGGCACACAGTGTCCGTGTTATTTGCGTGTTCCCTGGTGTCAGGCAACAACGGTGTCCGATTTAAATTTTGTTCCTGGTGTCCAGGCACACGGTGCGGATTTAATGGTTGTTCCCTGGTTCGGGACACACGGTGTCGGATTTATGCTGTTTCCCTGGTGTCAACCACTCCCACATCCCCATCTCTTCTCTACAACTGTAATATACCCACATCCCCTCACTATCCTTACCTGTAGTATACCCACAATCCCATCTCTACCTTAGCATACCTTAGTATCCACATCCCCATCTCTATCCTTACAACTGTAATATACCCACATCCCCTCTCTAGCCTTACACTGTAATTCCCCATCCCCATCACTCATCCTAATAACCTGTAATATACCCATCCCCATCTCGATCCTGCACTGTAATAATTAACGCACATCCCATCACTAACTATCCTTCAATGTTATAAACCACACATCCCATCTCTATCCGTACACTGTACGATACCCACATCCCCATCTCTATCCTTACCTGTGAATATACCCACTCTCCCATCTCTTCCACACTGTAATATACCACATCTCCCCATCTCTATCCTTACTTGTAATATCCCACATCCCCACACTCATCCTTATTTGTATTACCCCTCCCCCTCTATCCTTACCTTGTAAATGACCCACTCCCCATCCCTATCCTTCATTGTAATACACCCACAATCCCCATCCCTATCCTTAACATTGTAAATCCCACCTCGCCCCATCCCTATCCTTACTATGTAATCACCCACTCCCCATCCGTATCCTAACTGTATAGAAACCCACCTCCCCATCCCTATCCTTACCTGTAATATGAAACCCCCACATCCCCATCATCTCATCCTACCTATATACGCCCCATCTCCCTCGCTATCCTTACACTGTTATACCCACTCCCCATCCCTATCCTTACACTGTATCTACCCACTCCCCATCTCTATCCTTACTACATGTAATATACCAACATCCCATCACTATCCTTACAAACTGTAACAGACCCCCACCAATCCCCACATCCCCTCTCTATCCTTAGCAATTGTACTATACCCACTCCCCATCTCTATCCTTACCTGTAATATCCACTCCCCATCACTCCTACACGTAATATACCCCTCCCAATCTCTATCCTTACACTGTAATATCCCACATCCCATCACTATCCTTACACTGTAATTAAACCCCATCCCCCGATCACTATCCTTACACTGTAATTCCCACATCCCCATCACTATCCGTACACTGTATATAAATAAAATAATAAACATAAAAAAAAAACATAAAATAAAAACACGAAATACCAAACCCACAATTTCCCCTCACTGACTATCCGTACACTGTAATCGTACCCCAACCATCACTATCCTTACTGAAACTGTATTACCCAACATCCCCCTCACTATCTTCCCATGTAATCTCCCCATCCCCATCACAACTATCCTTACAACGGTAGTACCCCATCCCCATCACTATGCCTTACACTGTTAATATCCCCCACATCCCCATCACTTCCTTACACTGTAATATATCCACATCCCCATCACTAATCCTTACCTGGTATAACCCCCTCCCCATCTCTATCCTTCACTGTATAATACCCACATCCCCCTCAGAATCCTTAGCAACTGTATATCCCCACATCCCCATCTCTATCCTTACCTGTAAATATACCCACATCCCCATCTCTAGCCGTACTGTAGTTCCCCACATCCACATCTCTAAGCCTTACACGGTAAATACCACTCCCCTCTCATCCTTACACAAAACTGTAATATAAATAACCCCAATCCCCATCTCTCTCCGTTACAACACTTACAACTGTAATGTACCCCGACATCCCCTCTCGACTCCTTACCTGTATATGTACCCAACAATCCCCATCGACTAATCCTTAAACTGTAATGGTACCACCTCCCCATCTCTATCCTACCACTGTAATGTACCCACATCCCACTCTATCCTTACACTGTATGGTACCCACATCCCCAATCTCTAGCCTTACACTGTAATGGACCCACATCCCATCTCTATCCTTACACTGTAATGTACCCCATCCCCATCTCTATCCTTACACTGTATGTACCCACATCCCCTCCTCTATCTTACAACCTGTAAATGTACCCACTCCCCAGCTCTAATCCTTACTTGTAATGGACCCCACATCCCCATCCTATCCTTACACTGTTGTCCCACATCCCCAATCCTAATCCTATCCACTTGTAAAGTACCCACAATCCCTCTCTAATCCTTACACTGTAATGTACCCACTCCCCATCTCTATCCTTACATGTTGTACCCACATCCCCAGCTCATTCCTTACACTGTAATGTCCACATCCCCATCCTATCCTACTTGTAATGTACCCACCATCCCCATCTCTATCCTTACCTTATGTCCCCCATCCCATCTCTATCCTTACACTAGTACTGTTCCCACATCCCCATCTCTATCCATTACCTTAATGTATACAAAAATCCTTCCCCTCTATCCTGACACTGAATGTCCCCACATACCCCGCTCTTCCGTACACTGTGAATGTACCACTCCCCATCCTCTTCGCTTACACTGTGAATGGTCCCCACACCCCCATCTCTTTATCCTTATAATTGTATGTCCACATCCCCATCACTATCCTTACACGTAATGTTACCCACCCCCTCACTATCCTTACACTGTAATGTACCCACAGCCCCTCTCTATCCTTACCATGTTTGTAATGTAAACCCACATCCCCATCTCTATCCATTACACTGTAATGGGGTACCCACATCCCCATTCCCTATCCTTACCTGTATGTACCCACATTCATCCCCATCGCTATCCTTACAATTGTAATGTCCCACACCCATCTCTATCGCGTCACTTGTAATGTACCCACATCCCCATCACTTCCTTACACTGTAAGTAACCCACATCCCCATCTCATCCTTACAACTGTAATTTCCCCATACCCATCTCTACGCCTTACGTGTATAATACCCACATCCCCATCTCTAATCTTACACTGTGATCTACCAGTACCCATTCCCCAATCTCGATCCTTTAACACTGTAATTACCCCACTCCCCATACTTTCGTACACTGTATAATACCCACATCCCCATCTCTATCCTTACCCTAGAATATACACCCACATCCCCTCGCTATCCTTACCTTATTACCACATCCCATCTCTTTATCCCTTACCTGTATATACCCACATCCCCATCTCTATCTGCGTTACCTGTAATATACCCACATCCCCATCTCTAGCCTTAACTGTAAATATCCCCCCTCCCCCTCCCCATCTCTATCCTTACAAAACTGTACTATAACCCCACATCCCCATCACTTCCTTACAACAACCGGTAATATCCCCCGGTCCCCTCTCTATCCTTGACTTGTATACTACCACATCCCCATCTCTATCCTTACACTGTACTATACCCACATCCACATCACTAATCCTTACAAACTAGTTTACCCCTCCCCATCTCTATCTTACCTGTAATTACCCACATCCCCATCTCTTCCTTACACTGTAAATACGCCAAGTCCATCTCCCCATCTCTGATCCTTACATGTAATATCCCACACCCCATCCTCTATCTTACCACTGTAATACCACCCACATCCCCATCCTCTCCTGTACACTGTTATATAATACCCATACCCACATCCCCATCCTCTAGCTTCCACCTTGTAATATACCCACATCCCCATCTCTATCCTTATCATTGTAATTACCCACATCCCCACTCTATCCTTACATTTAATATACCCCACATCCCATCCCTATCCTTAAACATTGTAATATACCACAGCCCCATGCTCTATCCTTACATTGTACTAGTACGCACATCCCCTCATCTAATCCTGACATTGTATTACCCATCCCCTCACTATTCGTAACACGGGAAGATACCCCCACCTCCCTCTCTAGTCCTTCCTTGTAATATACGGCACATCCCCATCTTCTATCCTTACACGGTAATATACCCACTCCCCATCTCTATCCTTACATTGTAAGAGCCGCACGCCCCATCACTCATTCTTACAATCTTACACGGTGATATAGGTTAGAAAACGAGTATGTTACGTTGTAAAACGACCTGAGAGGCGGGCTAGGGCGGGTTTAGGGTCTGGTGGAGGGGGCGTGGCATGTTAACCGGCCATCAAAGAGGCGGAGCAATTAGTGGCATGTGTGGCCAACATGGGTGTTCCGGAGGTTTGGAGATGCTAGGTAAGTGGGCTGGTGGTGGGATTTGGGGTGTCTGGCCTAACGGAAGTGTGGAATGCCGTATACTCCTGGGTCTGATACCACCTGACTAATTACACCATTCATCTCAACCACGTCCAACCACCATGCATGCTGGGAGCTGGACACTTTCCTATAGTAAATAACTTTTAGTTTCCCATGGAAACCTAGATCCAAATGAAACTATTATTAACTAAAGATACGTTGTATCCAACCAATCCATTATACCATACGGGCATCGGTGGCCAGGTTTAGCACTGTACCCTTGCAGCGCTGCAGTCCTGATTTCGGATTCCCCCCACCCTTGACCTCTAAAGGAGTTTTATGGTTCCCCCGTGTTCGCCCGTGGGTTTCCTCTGGGCACTCCCGGTGTTCCCCCACAATCAACCGACCTACTGATTGAGTTGTATGTGTACATAATGTGCTTAATATTGTAGCTCGTCGGGCAAGGGCTAATGTATGTCTACTTATTGTAAAGCGCTACGGAAGAATGTTGATGCTACAGTATATAAGAAAGACAATAATACCTATATTTACAAGAAATGACCATTTTTCAAACATAGCAACAGGGGTGGGACCAGAAACTTCCTACAAAAGTTCTGCCTAGGGGAGGGTTCCCATCACGCCAATCACTCCCCCTATATGTCTCGCTTGGAGTTCATCCCAAAGAATGGCAATCTGGGCCTGGGGCGAGCTTCTTTAGAATTTTCCCCTGCAGGAATTCCAGTCGCGCCCATTTGTTAGGTTGAGGAAAACACCAATTACTAAACATTGTTTTAACCCTTATGGGAAAGAACTACTGTACCAAGTTACCATTACCCATCATCCCTCCTGTACTACATCTCCACGTCCACTGGCTCTGGTTAAGTGGATTTAACCTTCTCCCTGTACGGTTCTGTGGGACTGAGGGACCAAGTGACAGACTGGAATCTGCTGTCCCCTACATTACCCCGTCCTCCCCTGTACTACATCTCCAAACCTGGACTACTGTGTAAGGGATTTAACCCTCCTCCCGTACTGTCTGTGGCACTGAGGGACCAAGTGGAGGACAGACTGGAGATCTGTGTCCCTACATTACACATCAGCCCCTGTAACTATACATCGCCAGCCCTGACTACTGGGTAGGGATTTACCCACCTTCCTCTCCCTGTACTGTCTGTGGGACTGAGGGCCCAAGTGACAGACTGGGAATCTCTGTGTGTCCCTGACATAACACCCCATCATCCCTCTGTACTACATCCGCCTGGACTACTGGGTAAGGGATTTAAACCTATCCTCCCTGTACTGCTGTGGGACTGAGGGACCAAGTGCAGACGGATCTGTGTCCTGACATTTTACCATCATCCCCTGTACTACATCTCCAGCCTGACTACTGGTAAGAGGGAATTTACCTTCCTTCCCTGTTACTGTCCCTTATTGGGAGCTGAAGGACCAAGACTGACAGACGGGAATCTGTGTCCATGTCATACCTACCCATCATCCCCCTACTACATCTCCTGCCTGCTTCTGGGTAAGGATTTTAAACTCCTCCCGTACTGTCGGTGGACTGAGTGACCAAGATGACAGACTGAATCTGTGTCCCCTGACATTCCCATCAGTCCCCGTTTACTAATCTCCAAGCCTGGATTTCTGGGTAAGGGATTTACCTTCCTCCCTGTCTGCCTGTGGGACTGAGGACCAAGGACAACTTGGAATCTGTGTCCCTGTCATTACCCATCCATGCCCCCTGTACTCATCTCCAGCCTGGACTTCTGGTTTAGGGTTACCTTCCTCCCTTTACTGTCTTGGGACTAGGGACCATAGGGACAGACTTGGAATCTGTGTCCCTGACTTCCCATGCATCCCCTGTACTCCCCTCTCCAGCCTGACTAGAACTGGGTACGGGATTTCCTTCCTCCTCTGATACTGCGTGTGGACTGAGGACCTGACGAACTTCTGAATCTGTGCTCCCTAAAACATTACCCATCCCCTGTACTACATCTCCAATCCGCCTGGAAACTACTGGGTAAGGTATTTTACCTTCCTCCCCTGTACTGTCTGTGGGACTGAGGTCCAAGTGAGGGAAGACGGGAACTGTGTCCCTGAACATCTACCCATCATCCCCTGTCTCTACTCTCCCAGCACTGGACTACGGTAAGGGAATTTATCTTCCTCCCTTTACTGTCTGTGGGACTGAGGGGACCAGTGAACATGTACTGGGAATCTGTGTCCCTGACATTACCCACATATCCCCTGTACTACATCTCCAGCTTCCCGCCCTCCACCTTCTTGGACCTACTGGGTAGCGGATTTACCTTCCTCCCTGTACTGTCTGTGGTGACTGAAGTACCAAGTGAGGGACAGACTGGGAATCTGTGGTCCCTGACTTACCCAGCATCCCCTTACTACTTCTCTCCAGCCACCTGGACCGACTGGGTAAGGGATTTACCTTCTTTCCTCCCTGTACTCTGTCCTAGTGGACTGATGACCAAGTGAGAACTGGGAATCTGTGACATTACCCATCATCCCTGTACTCCATCTCCAACCTGGACTACTGGGTAAGGGAGTTCCTTCCCCTCCCGTACTGTCCTGTGGGACCGAGGGACCAATGAGAGACTGGGAATCTGTGACATTCCCTCATCCCCTGACTACATCTCCGCCTGGACTACTGGGTAAGGAGATTTACCTCCGTCCCTGTACTGTGCCCTGGTGGACGAAGGGACCAGGACGACTGGGAATTCTGGCCCTGACATTACCCATCATCCCCTGTAACTACCTATCAGCCTATGGACTACTGGGTAGTGGATTTACCTTCCTCCCTGTACTGTCCTGTGGACTGAGGGCCAAGTGAGGGACGACTGGGAATCTGTGTCCTTAACATTACCCATCATCCCCCGTACTATCATCTCCACCTGGAACTAACTGTGTCAGGGAATTAACTTCCTCCCTGTACGTCTGTGGACTGATGTGACCAAGTGAGAGACTGTGGAATCTGTGACTTACCCATCGCCCTGTACTACATCGCCATCCTGGCTCTGGGTCAGGGATTTACCTTCCTCCCTGTACTGTCCGTGGGACTAAGGGACCAAGTGACGACGGGAATCTGTGTCCCTACATACCCATCAGCCCCTGGACTACAATCTCCCACCTGGACTACTGGGTAAGGGATTTACTTCCTCCCTGTACCCGTCTGTGGGACTGAGGGACCAAGTGACAGACTGGATCTGTGACATTACCCATCCATCCACATGTACTACACCTCCAGCCTGGCTACGGGGGTCGGGATTTTACCCTTCCTCCCTGTGACTGTCTTGGGACTGAGGGACCAATGACAGACTGGGAATCTTGTCCCTGACATTACCCATCATTCCCTGTACTATCTCCGTCCTGGACTACTGGGTAAGGATTTTACCTTCCTCCTGTAACGTCTGTGGGCTGAGGGACCAGTGAACAGACTGGGAATCTGTGTCCCCTGAAATTAACACCATCATACCCCTGTACTACATCTCCAGCCTGGACTACTGGGTAAGGGATTTCCACCTTCCTCCCTGTACTGTCTGTGGACGAAGGACCAAGTGACGGAACTGGAATCTGTTCCCTGAAAACTTACCCTCACACCACCCCTGTACTACACCTCTCCGCCTGGACTAGCGAAAGCGGTGTACCTTGACAGGTTGTTAAGTATAAATAAAGTTTTTTTTTTCTAAAACTTTATTGATATATTACCACTGCCCATGTTAGGAATACATGGGAGTTGACTTCGTTGGATCTGTGAATGCTCCGCCCCCTCCTCTGACGGAAAGTTACTGGTGCTCGTAACTGGGAGGACAGACCTTAATTCTAATAATTCCTTCTGCTGAGCTGTCTGAGGAATTTTGTATGTATAATTTTATTTATCAATTGAACTTGGAGTAGACACACAAAGGGGATAATCCCAATTATCCAGACACTAAAAAAAATTCAATACTCTTTATTACTTAGTTTCAAGATATATATATATTGTGTGATGTGTATACATTGATATAAGTCACGCAGCCATGACACATTAATGATGAGATCCCTTGCCCCAAGAGCTTACACTCTATGGTAGTGATAACGTATAGATACCAGAGGATACATTGGGGTGGTAAATACTGTACATGAGGCTTATATGTACCCAACCACAGCCTGACTAGAAGGATAGTATGGGAAGACTCATAAGTTTACCTATCGTCTGCTGAAAGTGTGTGTTCATCCCTCCAGTGTATTATCCAGTGTTATGTCATCCATCCAGTTCATTACCCAGTGGTATAGTCATCATCCCTCCATTTATTACCCCTCCAGTGTTAGTCCATCCCTCCATGTTCATTACCAGATGGTTTTATCATATCCCTCCAGTTCAATTAACCCCGTGGGTTAGGCTCCCTCCAGTTCAAGTTACCCGTGTTAGTCCCTCCTCCAGTCATTTACCCATAGGTTAGTCATCCCTCCAGTTCATCACCCAGTGTTAGTCCATCCCTCCAGTTTTCATTACCCTGTTTAGTCATCCCTCCAGTTCTGACCCAGTTGTTAGTCTCCCCTACCATTTCATTAGCCCAGTGTTTAGTACATCCCTCCAGTTCATTACCAGTGTTATTCATCCCTCCGTTTAATTACCCAGTGTTAGTCAGCCCTCCGTTCTTACCCATTTGTTAGTCCTCCCTCCAGTTCCTTACCCGTGTTAGTCTCCCTCCAGTTCTTACCCAGTGTTCGTCAGCCCTTTCTTCCCTTGCACCCGTTCATTACCCCCGTGTTATATCATCCCTCCAGTTTAATTACCCAGTGTTTAGTCCAATCCCTCCAGTTCATTAACCCGTGTTAGTCATCCCTCAGTTTGCATTAACCAGTGTAGGTCATTATCCTCCAGTTTTCATTACCCATGTAGTCAGCCTCCTTCATTACCCCTGTTATCATCCCTCCATTCAATTACCCCGTAGTTATTCATCTCCAGTTCTTACCACCCAGTGTTAGTCAATCCCCCATGTTCATTACCCAGGTTTTAGTCTCCACTTGCCTCCGGTTCATTAACCCAGTAGTTAGTCCATCCCTCCGGTTCACTTACCACGTGTTATTCATCCCTCAGGGTATTACCGCAGTGTTAGTCATCCCTCCGGTCATACCCAGTGTTAGTCTTCCCTCCGGTTCATTACCCCAAGTGTTGTATCATCCCTTCCGTTCATTAACCAGGTGTTAGCTCAATCCCTCCGTTCTTACCCCAGTAGTTAGTCATCCTCCCTCCGGTTCATTACCCGTGTTGTCATCCCTGACGTCTCATTACCCATGTTATCATCCCTCCGTTCAAGATTACCATTTGTGTTAGTACATCCCTCCCGTGTTCATGTACCCACCCGTGGTAGTCAGCCCTCCAGTTTCAGTACCCAGTGGGTTAGTCCTCCCTCCAGTTCCTTAACCCAGTGTTAGTCATCCCATCCAGTTCAATTACCGTGTTTTAATCATACTTTCATTCATTGACCTCACTCATTTACAAGTTCCCAATTAATATTGGGCGTGACAATATGTTTATTACCCCCAGTGTAACATTAGACGATCTGTGTCCTACTTGCAGGTGTGTCCGAAGGGACTGGATCAGAATATCCCAGATAAGATGGAGAAGAAGACCACTACTGGGAGATCAACTTACCCATGAAAAGCCACCAGCAAAGTTCACTTTTGAGAGGGTAAGTTTTAAAAACCAATGATAGGTTGTTTTAATAAGGGGATAAGGTAGGGCTCTCCTTTATTCTAGCCATGGAGGCCCCCTCTGTTCCTCGATACACACTCTCCCATACAATGTTAACAAGGGAAATTGTCAGTGTTGTGAAGGATCCTTCCCCTTACTTACACTTTTGTCTTTGTATTTGTAACAGGTTTTTCGGTACATAAACAGAAAGGACAGAAATAAAATTAGAGAGGAGACACGAATCCACTGATCCTGGACCCAATGAAACTCGCAGTCCATCTACTGAGCGGTGTAGTACCCCCAGGATAACTCTTGTGCTTGCTATGTAATAGAAGGTAGAACTGTACCTTAGAACTTAAACAAAGCAAGCAAACAAAGGAATCTTTCCATTTTTGTACACATTCGTTTCCCCAGCTTGAACCCTGAATATTACAAATAAGGATAGAGAAAAGAACCGTACTGGGGAAGATCATCTGGACCCAATGTAAAGCTCAGCGGTCCACTTACTGATAGGGGTAGTTACCATGAATAGGGTTGTTTATTAGTTAATGTAGGGTCTCTCTCCTGCTCTTCATTCTATCCTGGGCCCCCTCCTGTATCCTCTAGACCACAGCTCTCCCTATAACAATTTTAACAAGGGACAGTGTCAGTGTTAGTGAAGGATCCTTCCCTTCATTAACACTTGTTTTGTCTCTCGATTTGTAGGATTTCTTGACAGTAAACCAAAGGCAAAATAATTAGAGGAGGAGAACCAGAATCTACTTAGCATGGAGACCCATGGAAAGCTCAGCAGGTCCACTTCTGATAGGGGTAAGTTTACAATGAATGGTTGGTTATTAAGGTGTACTGTAGGGTCTCTCCTTCATTCTATCCATTGCGTCCTCTCGTTCCTCTATACACAAGCTCCTCCCTATCAACTGTTAACAAGGGAAGTTGTCAGTGTTTAGTGGGAATCCTTCCCCTTACATTCAACCGTTTGTTCTCTGATTTAGTAGGATTTTTCTGACATTAAACCATACAGACAGAAATAAATTAGGAGGAAGACAAGACTCTACTGATCCTCGGACCCAATGGAAAGCTCAAGCAGTCCCCTTACTGATAGAGGTAAGTACCTAGGTATTCTCCCATTCCTGGTTAGGTCTAATCATTTCTCTATTTCAGATTTTAATTCATAAAACCACCAAAAATGTAAAACAACAACCAAACACAGATAACAGATTTTAATTCAATTTATTGATTCTTACTGTAAAGAAAGAATAAATGGGAAAATAAAACAAAAATAAAGTTGTATTAAAGATACTAATAGATAGTACATTAACACTTAATATTTACAATTTAAACTCTATAGCTGTACCATTGTGTTCTTTAAATCTATTGGTATCGCAGAACTGAACAAGAAGGGGAAGGCTCCTTTACTTAACGTCGAAAGGAATATGTGCCATATCTGTGTGCTCTCACTTTCCCGTTACTTCTACTGCATTAAAAGAATTAAAAAAACGGCACCGTGCCCTTTAAGTCTTTTAATAACAAAATACTAATAGTTGGGGATCTGGGGGCCCTGTCTACTTTAACTGTCCATTGTAGCAAGCCCATGTTGTTAGAAATGTTTATTTGTTGACTTTATAAATGTTGAAAAGAAATCACATTGGATGGTCACACTTGTGTGGAAAAAGGCAGCCATGACAGGATCTTTCAACAACGTCTGTCTGAAGGACCAAACAGCAGAGCAACAGGTCAACCAATTAATGATGAAGAGACACAACAAGCTGTTCACATTATACCTTATTGTACCGGGGTATGGAACAAACGCTGGATCACTTAATGGTCTCCGTATGAACAAACAGCGGTCACAGTCTGGTACCCGGTAATGGAACAAACAGCTGTACACATGTTACTGGTCCGGTATGGAACAAAACACTGTACCCTTATTAACAGTATGGACTAGTATGAACCTATTTCTGCATCACTGACTCCACTAGCATTTTGGTTTTTGGGTTTTATGGCCAGGGTGACAGTTGTGCTTTCATTCATATTTGAAACTTAGAATATTCACATTTAGATTTCTACCCCCGGATTCGTGGATTCTTATTAAGAGTAGAGTCCTGTGTGGAGTTTCCTTAGTACGAAGTAGAGTAACATCTGTGTGGCTTTCTTAGTAAAAGTAGAGTACGGTGTGGATTTCTTAGTAAAACAGTAGAGTCCTGTGTGGGATTCGTTAGCTAAAAGTGAGGTCTGGTGTGGATGTCTTAGTAACAAGTAGAGTACTGTGTGGAGTTTCCTAGTAAACAGTAGTTACTGTGTGGATTTCATTAGTACAGTAGAGTCCTGTGTGGGATTTCTTTTTTTGTAAACGGTGAGTCCTGTGTGGATTTCCTTAGGGAAAGTAGAGTACTGTGTGGATTTCTTTAGTAAAAGTAGAGTACTGTGTGGAGTTCTTAGTAAAACGTAGATCGGTGTGGATTTCTTAGTAAAAAGTAGAGTACCGTGTGGAGTTTCTTATAAACAACTATAGTTCCTGTGGGGATTTCTAGTAAACATAGAGTACTGTGTGGAGTTCTTAGTAAAAGTAGAGTACTGTTGGATTTCTTAGTAAAAGTAGATTAACTGGTGTGGATTTCTTTGTAAAAGTAGATACTGGTGGATTTTCTATTAAAAGTAGAGTACTGTGTGGATTTCCTTAGTAAATAGAGTACTGTGTGGATTCGTAGTAAACATAGCGTACTTGGTGTGGTTTCTTCGCTAACAGTAAGAGTACTGTGTGGAATTTCTTAGTAAGTGAGTACTGTGTGGATTTCTTAGTCAACAACTTAAAGTACTGTGGTGGATTTCTAGTAAACAGTAGGTAACCGGGGTGATTCTTAGTAAGAAGTGATACTTAGTGGGATTTCTTAGTACAAGTAAGAGTAACTGTGTGGATTTCTTAGTAAACGTAGAGTACTGTGTGGATTTCTTCGGAACGTAGAGTACTGTGTTGAGTTCTTTAGGAAGTTGAGTACCTGCACTTAGGATTTCTTCGTCAAAATTAAGATACTTTGTGGATTTCTTAGTAACAAAGTAAGTACTGTGTTGATTTCTATAGTACAATTAAGTACTGTGGGATTCTTCGTAAACAAGTAGATACTGGTCGGAATTTCCCTTATAAAAGTAGAGTACTGGTGTGGATTTCTTGGTGAAAAGGCTAGATACTCTGTGGAGTTCTTAGGAACCAGTAAAGTACTACGGTGTGGGATTTGCTTAGTAACATAAGTCTGTTTGGATTCTTAGTAAAGTAGAGTACTCTGTTTGGGATTTCTGTAACTAGAGTGCTACGGTGTGGAGTGCTTATTAAATGTGATACTGTGTGATTTCTATAACGTAGAGTACTGTGGGGATTTTTCTTAGTAGAAGGTAGGGTACCTGTGTGGATTCTTAGTAAAAACGCTTACAGTACTGTGGATGATTTCCTTTCTTAGGTAACAGTAGAGTAACTGTGGGGATTTCTAGTAAAAAGTAGAGTACTGTGGGGGGATTTCTTAGTAAACTGTATCGTCCTGTGGTGAGTTTTCTTAGTAAAAAGTGAGTACTGTGTGATCTTAGTAAAATAAGTCCGTGTGGATTTCCTTGTACAAAGTAAGTACTGTGTGGATTTCTTAGTAACAAGTAGAGTACTGTTGTGGATTTCTTTCTTAGTAACTGTAGAGTCCCTGTTGGAGTCTTAGTAAAAAGTAGAGTACTAGTGTGGATTTCTTATAGACATAGAGTCTCGTGTGGATTTCTTAGTAAACCGTAGAGTACTAGTGTGGATTTTCTTAGTAAACGTCGAGTACTAGCTGTGGAAGTTTTTCTTAGTAAACGTAGAGTCTGTGTGGGATCCCTTTACGTAAAAAGTAGAGTACTGTGTGGATTATTTTCTCTAGTCAAAGTACGAGTACTGTGGGGTTTATTTCTTAGTAAAAATTAGATACTGTGTGGATTTCTTAGTAACAGTAGGTACTTGTTTGATTTCTTAGTACAGAAGTAGAGTACTTACTGTTGTGGATTCTTACTTAAGAGAGAGTACCTGTGTGATGTCTTAGTAAAATTAGCTGTGTGATTTTCTTCGAAAAAGTGAGTAACTGTGTGGCTTTCTTAGTAACGTAGAGTACTGTGTGGATTCTTAGTAAAAATTAAGTCTCTACTGTGTGGATTTCTTTAGGAAAGGAGTATCTAGTGGATTTCTTTTCTTCTTAGTAAAAAAGTAAGTACTGTGTGGGATTTCTTAGTAAACGAGCTAGATTACCTGTGTGGATTTCTTAGTAAGATAAAGTACTGTGGTGGATTTGCTTAGTAAAAGTAGAGTGACTGTGTGAGTTCTCATTAAGAGTGAGTACTGTGTTGACTTTTCTTAGTAAACAGTAGAGTCCTGGGTGGTTCTTAGTAATGTAGAGTCCTGTGTGGAGTTCTTAGTAACATTAGAGTACTGGTTTGGATTTCTTAGTACAACAGTGAGTACTGTGTGGATTCTCTTAGTAAAAACTGTACGAGTCCTTGTGGAGTTCTTAGTAACCAGTAGAGTCCTTGGTGGATTTCTTAGTAACATAGAGTACTGTGTTGATCTTCTTAGTACGATCGGGTAACTAGTGTTGAGTTCCGTAGTAAACAGTAGTACTGTGGTGGAAATGAGTTCTTAGTAAACGTAGAGTAACGGTGTGAGAGTTTTAAGGAAAAGTATGGTACTTTGTAGGAGTTCTTGTACAAACGTAGCGTACTGTGTGTGATTTCTTAAAGATAAACAAAGTAGAGTCCTGTGTGGATTTTTTAGTAAGACAGTAAGAGATACTGTGGGATTTCTTAGTAAGAAGTAGGAGTGACTGTGTGGATTTTTAGTAACAGTAGAGTACTGTGTGGATTTCTTAGTAAATAACGTGATTTACTGTGTGGGATTTCCTTATAAGAAGGAGAGGTACTGTGTGATTTCCTTAGTAAACGTATAGACTTGTGGATTTCGAGTAAACATAGAGTACTGTGTGGATTTCATAGTAAACAGTAGGTAAGCTTGTGTCGATTCTTAGTAAGAAGTATAAGACTGTGTGGATTTCAAGTAACGTAGAGTACTGTGTGGATTTCCTTATGTAACCTTCAAGTAACTGTTTGTGATTTCTTATAAAATTAGAGTACTGTGGTTGATTTCTTAGTAAAAGTAAGACGTGTGGATTGTAACTTAGTAACTGTGAGTCCTGTTTGGTTCTCTCTAAAAAGTAGAGTACTGTGGGGGTTTCTAGTAAAATAAGTACTGTGAGTGGATTTCTTAGTAAGACGTAGAAGTCTGTGTGATTTCTCGTAACAGTAGAGTACTGTGTGGAGTTCTTACGTAACATATAGTCTGTTTGGGAGTTCTTATAAACAGTAGAGTACTCTGTTTGGATTTCTTAGTAATAAAGTAGAGTCCTGTGTGATTGTCTAGTAAACTAGAGTAAGGGTGGGATTTCTTAGTACAGAAGTAGGTACGTTTTGTATTTCTTTTCTTAGTAAACAGTATAGTACGGTGTGGATCTTCTTTAGTACAGAAGTGAGTACTCTTAACTAGTGTGGATTATTTCTTAGTAACAGTAGAGTCACGGTGTGATTTCTTAGTAAACTTATAGAGTCTGTGTGGGTTCTGTATATAAGTAATAGTACTGTGGGATTTCTTAGTAAAAACATAAGAGTACGTGTGGATTTCTTAGTAAGCAGTAAAGTAACTACTGGTGTGATTTCTTAGTAAACAGTAGAGTACGTGTGGAGTTCTAGTAACCCGTAGTACTGAGATGTCATTTTCTTAGTAAAAAGTGAGTCATCTGTTGTGGTTTCTTAGTAAAAGTCGAGTCCTGTTGGGATTTCTTTAGTAAAATAGAGTACTTGTGGTGGAGTTCTTTAGTACACAGTAGAGTACTGTTTGATTTCTTAGTAGAAGTCAAGGTACTGTGTGATTTCTTAGTAAACAGTCAGTACTGTGTGGTTTCTTAGTAACACCAGTTAATTACGGTGTGGCATTTTCTTAGTACGAATATAGTACTGTGTGATTTCTTAGTAAACAGTAGAGTACTAGTGTGGATTTCTAGTAACTAAGTACTGTGTGGATTTCATAGTAACAGTAGAGTACTGTGTGGATTTCATAGTAAACAGTAGAGTACTGTGGTGATTTCTTAGTACGAAGTGAGTCACTGTGTGGATTTCTAGTAAAAAAGTCAGAGTACGTGTGGTTTCTTAGTAACATAGAAGTCTGTGTTAATTTCCCTAGACACATGATACTGTGTGGATTCTTCTTGTAGAAGTGAGTACTGTGTGGATTTCTTAGTAGAGTAGAGTAACTGTGTGGATGTCTTAGTAACAGTAGAGTCTGTGTGGATTTTCTAGTAAAAAGCAAGTCCTTGTGGATTTCTTAGGAAGATAGAGTACTGTGTGATTTCTTATTAAACGTAGAGTACTCGGGAATTTACTAGTAAACAGTAGAGTACTGTGGTGATTGCTTTATAAACGTAGCAGTAACTGTGGGGAGTTCGTAGGAAACAGTAGAGCCTGTGGGTGGAGTTCTTAGTAACATTGAGTACGGTGTGGATTTCCTTAGTAACAGTATAGTACTGTGTGGGATTTCTCTTAGAAACATAAGGTACTGTGTGGATTTCTTAGTAAACCTTAGAGTCCCTGTGTGGATTTCATAGTAACAGTTAGAGTACTGTTGTGTTTCCTTATAACAGTATAGTATGGTGTGGGAATTTCTTAGTAAGTAGAGTCTGTGTGGTTTTCTTGTCAAACAGTAGAAGTACTGTGGTGGGAGGCGTTCTTAGTCAAACGTAGAGTACTTGTGGAGTTCTTAGTAAACGTATAGTACTGTTGTGGATTTCTTAGTAAAAAGGAGAGTACTGTGTGGATGTTCATAGTAAAGTAGAGTACTGTGTGGAGTTCTTAGTTAACCAGATAGATTACTGTTGGATTTCTTAGTAAACAGTAGAGTACTCTGTGTGGATTACTTTCTTAGTAAACTACAGTAGAGACTGTTGGATTCTTAGTACAAGTGAGTACTGTGTGGAGTTCTTAGTAAAAAAGTAAGGTCTGTGTGGATTTTCTTATTAAACAGCTAGAGTACTGGTGTGGATTTCTATTAATCATAATTATGGTTGATTTGTCTTGTAAACAGTAGAGTACTGTGTGGATTTCCCTTTTCTTATATAAACAGTAGAGGTACTGTGTTATTTCCTTCGTAAACCGTATAGTCTGTGTGGATTTCTTAGTAAACAGTAGAGTATGTGTGGATTTCTTTTTCTTAGTAGGGACAGTCATAGTAACGGTGTGAGTTCTTATAACAGTAGAGTACTGTGGGTGGAGTTCTTAGTACAGAAGTAGAGTACTGTGGTGGAGTTCTTAGTAAAAACCGTAAGTAACTGTGTGGATTCTTAGTAAAAAGTAGAGTCCTGCTGTGTGGATTTCTAGTAAACAGTAGAGTACTGGGGGATTCTTCTTGTAAACGTAAGTACTGTGTGGAGTTCTTAGTACGAGTAGTACTTGTGGACTTTCTGATAACCTGATTACTTGTGTTGGATTTCTTGTAACCAGTAGGTACTGTGTGGATTTCTTAGTAACAGTAATAACTGTGTGTTCTTAGGAACGTAGAGTATGTGTGGGTTCTTAGTAACGAGTAGAGTAGTGTGGATTATTCTTAGTACACATTAGAGTTACTGTGTGGAATTTCTTTAGTAACCAACGTAGACGTTATCTGTGTGGATTTCTTCTCTTATTAAACAGAACTAACTGTGTGGTTCTTATAAACATAACGTATGTGTGATTTTCTTAGTAAGAAGTGAGTCTGTGTGGAATTTCTTAGGTAAACATAGAGTCCTGTGTGGATTCCTTAGTAAAATTAAGTAACTGTGTGGAGTTCTTATTAAAAGTAGACTTGTTTGGAGTTCTTCTTAACAGTAGTACGCTTTTGGTTTTCTTAGTAAAAATAGAGTACTTAACTGTGTGGATGTCCCTTATCAACAGGAGAGTAATGTGTGATTACTGAGTCAAACATTATAGTACTGTGTGGATTTCTTGTAAAAGTAGAGTCACTGTGTGGTTTCTTATGAAAGTAGAGTACTGTGGTGTATTTCCTTATAAACATTAGAGTCTGTGTGGAGATTTTAGGAATCAGTAGAGGACTCTTGTGGAGTTCTTAGTAAGAAGTTAGAGTAACTGCTGGATTTCTTAGGAACGTTAAGTGACTGTGTGGATTTCCTTAAGTAAAGAGTAGAGTACCTGTGTGGGATTTCCTAGTAAGTATAGTACTGTGTGGATTTCTTAGTAAAGTAGAGTACTGTGGATTTCTTAAGTAAAAGAGAGTACTGTGTGGATTTCGCCACTTAGTAAACAGTAGTAACTGTGGTGGGTTCTTAAGTAAAATGTAGAGTCTGTGGGACGTTCTTAGTAAAAGGTAGAGTACTGTGGTGGATTTCTTAGTACAACAGTAGAGTCTGTGTGGATTTCCTTAGTAACGAGATCACTGTGTGGAGTCTTGTAAACAGTAGTACTGTGTGGATTTCTTAGATACACGTAGAGTAATGTTGGATTCTTCAGTAGACAGAGGTACTGTGTGGATTTCTTGTAACAGAAGTACGCTGGTGGAGTTCTAGTAAAACCGTAGATTAAACTGTGGTGGTTCTATAGTAAAAGTAGGTCACTGTGTGGAGTTTCTTCTCTTAGTAAAAAAGTGAGTACTGTTGGATTTCTTAGGTAAAGTAAGTCACTGTGTGGATTTTGTTCAGTAAACAGTAGAGTACTGTGTGGATTTCCTTATAAGAATAGAGTTACTGTGTGGATTCTTAGTAAACAGTAAGTACTGGTGGATTTTCCTTAGTAAAACCAGAGATTACTGTGGGATTTCTAGTAAGAATAGAGTAACTTCGTGTGGGATTTCTCTATAAACGTAGTACTGTGTGGATGTCATAGTAAACATAGAGTACTGTTTGGATTTCATAGTAAACAGTAAGTACTTGTGGATTTCTAGTAATAAGTGAGTACTAGTGTGGGATTTCATAGTAAACAGTAGACTACTGTGTGGGACGTTCTTGTTAAAATGAAGACTGGTGGAATTTCTTTCTTAGAAAATTAGAGTACTCTGTGTGGATTTCCTTAGTAAAAAAGTAGAGTACCTGTGTGTGATTTCTCCTTAGTAAACTGCTAGAGTCCTGTGTGAGTTCCCTTAGTAAAAGTAGAGTACTAATTGTTGTTTTCTTTTTAGTAACGTAGAGTCTGTGGGGATTTCTTAGTATAAGTAGAGTACTGGGTGGATTTTTCTTTCTTAGTAAACAGTCGAGTTACTGGTGTGGAGTTTCTTAGTAACGTAGAGTACTGTGTGGAGGTCTTAGTAAAGTCCAGCTAACTGTGTGGTTTTCTTAGTAAAAAGCCTAGAGCCTGTGTGGGGATTTCTTAGTAAACAGTAGAGTACTGTTGGATTTCTTATTCATACGTCGAGTACATGTGTGGATTTCTTATGTAACAGTAAGTACTGTGTGGATTTCTTAGTAAAAGTAGAGTAACTGTGTGGATTCTTAGTAAAAGTCGAGTATATGGTGGATGCTTAGTAACTTTGAGGTCCTGTGTGGAGTTCTTAGTAAAAATAGAGTCTGTTGAATTTCTTTCGTAAACATAGAGTACTGCTGTGGATTTCCCTAGTACGAAGGTAGAGTAACTGTGGTGGATATGCCTTTTCTTAGTAAACAGTAGAGTACTGTGTGGAGTTCCTGAGTAAACCGTCGAGTAACTGTGTGGAGTTCTTTGTAAATAGGTATATTCTCTGCTGTGTGGATCATTTCTTAGTAAAAAGTAGAGTCCTGTTGGGATTCTTAGTAGGTAAGTACGTGTGGATTTCTTATAAACATAGAGTACTGTTTTGGAATTTTTAGTAGAAATTAGAAGAAGACTGGTTGTGGGGTTCTTAGTAACAGTAGAGTACTACTCTGTGTGATTCTTATACAGTAGATTACTGTGTGGAATTTCTTAGTAGATAGAGTACTGTTGGATTTCTCGTAAACATTAGAGTACTGTGTGGATTCCATAGTACACAGTAGGTACTTTGTGAGATCTTCTATTAAACGTAGAGTATGTGTGGATTTCTAGTAACAGTAGAGGACTTGGGGATTTCTTAGTAAGAAGTAGAGTCCTGTGTGAAATTTCTTAAGTAACAAGTCGAGTACGTGTGGTGGATTTCTAGTAAACGTAGAGTACTGTGTGGATTTTCTTAGTACAAGTAGAGTACTGTGGTGGAGTTCTTAGTAATAAGTAGAGTACTTGTGTGATTTCTTATACAGATAGGTACTGTGGGGATTTCTTAGTAACCAGAGAGTACTGTGTGATGTCTTCAGTAACCAAGCCAGAGTCCTGTGTGGTTTCTTCTATACAGAAGTAGCGTACTGTGTGGAGTTATTAGTAAAGTAGAGTACTTGTGTGGATTTCGTAGTACACAGTAAGGTACTGTGTGGATTTCTTATCAACATGAGTACTGTGTGGGATTTCTAGTAACCCGTAAGTACTTTGTGAGTTTCTTAGTAAACAAGTAGAGTTACTGTGTGGATTTTCTTAGTAAACGTAGAGTACTGTGTGGAATTCTTAGTAAACAAGTAGAGTCCTGGTAGGATTTCTTAGTAAACAAGTGGTACTGTGTGGATGTCAATAGTACACAGTGAGTAACTGTGGGGGATTTCCTTAGTAAACATAGAAGTAACTGTTGTAGTTTCTATAGTAAACTGAGTTCATTGTGTGGATTTCTTAGTAACAGTAAGTACTGTGGGGAGTTCTTAGTAAAAAGTTAGTACTGGTGGAGTTCTTAGTAACACAGTAATACTGTGTGGATTTCTTCGTAAACGTGAGTACGGTGGGTTTCATAGTAAAAAGGTAGTACTGTTTGAGTTTCTGTAGTAAAAAGAGTAGTACTGTGGGGAGTTCTTAGTAACAGTAGAGTACTGTGGGATTTCTATATGACCCACAGTCAGTAGAGTACTGGTGTGGCTTTATTAGTAACAAGTAGAGTACTGTGGAGTTCTATAGCTAAAATAGAAGTCTGTGTGGATTTCTCTTCTTAGTAAACAGTAGAGTCCTGTGTGGATTTTCTAGTATCAGTAGTAGTACTGTGGGGCTTTCTTAGTACATAGAGTACTTGTGTGGATTTCTTAGGTAAACGTAGAGGTACTGTGTGGATTTCTTAGTAAACAGTGAGTACGTTGTGGATTTCCTTAGTAAACAGTAGAGTACGTGTGGATTTTCTTAGTTAAGAAGTAGAGTACGTGTGGAGTTATCTTGTAGAAGTAGAGTACTGTGTGGAGTTCTTAGTACAATAGAGTATGGTGTGGATTTCTTAGTACAAAAGGAAGTAACTGTGGGGTGGATTTCTAGTAAAAAAAAGTAAGAGTAGTGTCGATTTCCTTAGTAAACAGTAGAGTCCTGTGTGGATTTCTTCTTATAAGCCGATCAAGTACTGGGATTTCTTAGTAAGAGTAGAGTACTGTGGGGATTTCTTAGTAAAACAGTGGTACTCTGCTGGCTCTTAGTAACCAGTAGAGTACTGTGTGATTTCTTAAGTAAACCATAGAGTACTGGGGGTGGATTTCTTAGTAAACATAGATTACGGCTGTGGATTGCCTTAGTAAACAGTAGAGTACTGTTGGATTTCTAGTACCGTAGAGTCTCGGTTGGATTTCTTAGTAGAATTAAGTACTGTGTGTAATGTCGTAGTCACAGTAGGTACTGGGTGGATTTCTTAGTAAACATAGAGTATAACTTACTGTGTGGATTCTAGTAAACATTAGAGCTACTAGTGTGGATGTCTTGTAACAAGTAGAGTACTGTGTGGATTTTCTCGTAAAAAACGTAATCAACTGTGTGGGATTTCTTTCGTAAACAGTAGAGTACTCTTTGTGTTAGTTCTTTCTTAGTAACAGTAGAGTCCTAGTGTGACTTTGCCTTAGTAGAAGTGATAGTACTTGTGTGGATTTCTTGGAACCATTAAGAGTACTCTGTGGTGGTCTTAGTAAACAGTGCAGGACGTGTGGATTCTCATTAGTAACATTAGCGTACTCGTGGATGTCTTTCTTAGTAAAACATACCTACTGGTGTGGAGTTCTTTCTTAGTAAACAGTAAGAGCTAACTGGTGTGATTTCTTAGTAAGAAGTAAGTACTGTGTGGATTTCTTGTAAACAGTAGAGTCCTGTGTGGAGTTCTTAGTAAAAGTAGATACGTGTGGAGTTCTTAGTAAAAGTAGAGTACTGTGTGGATCTCTTAGTAAAAGTAAAGTACTCTGTGTGGATTTCTTGTAAAAGTATAGTACTGTGTGATTCTTAGTAAACAGTAAGAGTACTGGGTGGATTTCTTTAGTAAAACAATAGAGTACTGTGGGGATTCTTAGTAAAAGAGAGTCCTGTTGGATTTCTTAGTAAACAGTAGAGTCTGTGGTGGAGTTCTTGTAACATAAGAGTACTGTGTGGGATTTCTTAGTAATCATTAGAGTACTGGTGTGGATTTTTCTTAGTAAGAATAGAGTACTGCGGGATTTCTTAGTAAACAGTAGAGTACTGTGTGGATTTACTTAGTAGAAAGTAGAGATACTCTTTGTGGATTTCTGAGTAAAAATAGGTACTGCGGTGTGGGATTTCTTATAAAAGTAGAGTCAACTATGTGGATTTCTTAGTAAAAAGTAAGTACTGTGTGGATTGTAGTAAACAGTAGAGTACTGTGGTGGATTTCTTAGTAAACAGTAAGTACTGTGTGGATTTCTTGTAACATAGGAAGTACTGTGTGGATTTCTTAGTAACAGTAGAGTCTGTTTGGCTTTCTTAGTAAGAAGTAGAGTACGTGTGGAGTTTCTTCTAGAGTGAGTACTGTGTGGAGTTTCTTAGTACAAATAGAGTACTGTGTGGGTTCTTAGAAAAAGTAAGTATGTGTGGATTTCTTTCCCTTAGTAAAAGTAGTAACTGTGTGGAATTTCGTAAGTAACATTAAGTACTCTGTTGATTTTCTTCGTAACAGTGAGTACTGGTGTGGGGATTTCTTATGTAAGAAGAGAGTACTGTGTTGGAGTTTTAGTCAAACGTAGAGTACTGTGTGGATTTCTTAGTAAAAGTAAGTACTGTGGGGGAAGTTCTTAGTAAACAGTGAGTATGTTTGGATTTCTTAGTAAACTAGGTACTGTGTGGATTTTCTTATAACAGTAGAGTACTGTGTGGATTTCTTAAGGAAGAAGTAGATACTGGTGTGGATTTCTAGTACCCAGTGATTTCTGTGTGGGATTTCTTAGTAAACGTAAGTACGGTGTGGATTTTTTCTTAGTAAAACAGTAGAGTACTGTGGGTGGAGTTCTTAGTAACAATTAGAGTACTGTGTGTCTCTTATAACAGAGGAGTACTGTGTGGATTTCTTAGTAAAGTAGAAGTAACTGTTGTGGGATTTCTTATAGAATTAGAGTCCTGTGTGTAGTTCTTAGGAACATGTAGAGGACTGTGTGGACAGTTCTTAAGTAAATTAGAGTACCTGTGTGGAGTTTCTCTTAGTCAAGTAAGTTGTGTGGAGTTTCTTAGTAAAATTGAGTACTGTGATGGTTTTCGTTAGTAAACGGTAGAGTCCTGTGGTGGGAGTTCTTAGTAAAAAGGTAAGTACTGGGGGGGATTTCTTAGTAAACCGTAAGAGTATCTGTAGGGGATTTCTTAGTACATAGAGTACTGTGTTGATTTCTTTATTAAGATTAGAGTACTGTATGGAGTCTAGTAAGATAGGTACTGTGTGGGTTCCTTAGTAAAGAAGTAAGTACTGTGTGGGTTCTTTAGTAAAAAGTAGAGTAACTGTGTGGATTTCTTATATACAAGTAAAGTACATGTGTGGATTTTCCTTAGTACAAAGTAGAGTACTGTGTGGATCTTTTAGTAAAAAGTAAGTACGGTGTGGATTTCTTAGTAAACAAGTCTAGGACTCTGGTGTGGATTTCTGGTAACGTAAGAGGGACTGTGGGGATTTCCTTAGTAAAAAAGTAGAGTACTGTTGTGATTGCTTAGTAAAGTAGGGACTGTGTGGATTTCCTTAGGTAACAGTAAATGTACTGTGTGGATTTCTTGTACAAAAAGTAGACTGGTGTGGATTTCGTAGTAACAGTAGAGTACTGTGTGGATTTCATAACATAGGTACTGTGTGGATTTCTTAGTACATATAGTACTGTGTGTATTAATGGATGTCACTCAGGGCGAAGCGATAGAAGGAGAGAGTTACATAAAGGTAGGATACAGTCTATATATGAAAGTATAATGATGTCCACCAGCAACGCGAGAGAGGGAGAGAGTTATAAAGGTATGTAACACCATCTAGATATTAGTAATAAGGTTTTTACCAGGCGAAGGGAGACGAAGTTATAAATACGGATTAACAGTCTAGATGGAAACGTATTAACTGGCATGGTCACCATGGGGAGTGAGAGAGGGATGAGACAGTTATAAAGGTCGGATACAGTCCTAGATTGTAAAGTATAAATGGATGTCACAGTCGATTAGAGAGGGATAGATGTTATAAAGGTAATGAAACAGTCTAGATGGGAGTATTATGGATGTCACCAGGGACAAGCGATAGAGGGAAGATTAATAAATGTAGGATACTCTAGATGTTAAAAGTATATCGATTCACAGCGAAGCGAGCAGGGAGAGCGTTATAAGGTAAAACAGTCTAGATGTGAAGTATTACTGATTTCACATTCGAATCGAGCTATTGGAGAGAGTTATAAAGGTCGGGATAACAGTCTAGATGAGGAAAGTATTAATGGATGACCCAGCGAAGCGAGAGAGGGAGAGGTTTAAAGGTAGATAACAGTCCTGGATGTGAAAGTATTATGTTTCACCATGCTAAGCGAGGAGGGAGCAGAGTTTTAAGTACGATACAGTCTAGATGGTGAATATTATTATTGTCACAAGCGAAGCTAGAGAGGGAGAGAGTTTATAAGTGGAGGATACCGTCACTAGATGTTGAAAGATATAAATGGATTTCACCATGCGATACGAGAGGCGGAGAGATTATAAGGTAGGATAACAGTCTAGATGGAAAGTATTTAATGGATGTCACCAGGCGAAGCGAGAGACATGGAAGCAGTTATAAAGGTAGGATAACCAGTCTAGAATGGGAAAGTATTAAATGGATGTGCACCAGCGCGAAGCGGAGAGGGATAGTTTATAAAGGTAGGATAACAGTCTAGATGGGAAAGTATTAATGGATGTCACCAGGCGAAGCCGAGAAGGGAAGAGAGTTATCAAGGTAGGATAACAGTCTAGATGTGAAGTCTTAATGGATGTCACCAGGCAAGCGAAGAGGGAGAGAGTTATAAAGGTAGGATAACGTCTAGATTATGAAAGTATTCCTGGATGTCACCCACAGGCTCGCCGAGAGAGGGAGAGAGTTTATAAGGTGGATACCAGCTGGGCTGTGAAAGTATTATGGATGTCCACAGACGAAGCGAGTTAACGAGGATAGCAGTTTATAAAGGTAGGATAACATCTAGAGTGAAGTATTAATTGTCAACCATGAGCGGTAGGAGAGCGTTAAATTTAGGGGGCAGCAAGAGAGATGGTTTTTTAAGGCCTGAGTAAGCAGTGTTTCGTTGGGGGTCTGTGGAGAGATTTCCTGGCGAGGCGAGGAACGGCAGGAACCTGAGACCAAGAGAAAAGTAGGAAGGGCCTAGAGGGATTTAATGTTTCAATGAAGTGTATCCTGAATATGATTACATGTGTTTGATGGGAAGCCATCCTATGATTGAGTAGAGGGTTTGCCAGGTTGTCTTTTGGAGGAGAGCGAGATGATCCGAGCTGTCCGTTTTTAAAGGAATATTTCACTGCAGTAGTGAACCTATTCCTGCTTCTGTTCCACTCTAGTGTGTAATTATCCACTATAGCGAACAAAGGCAAGCGGTCGGGACTGTCACTGAGCCAAGCTCCGTATCAACGCAAAGTAAGCTTTTGTGTCATCTTCGTTCCTATTGCAGTAACTCATTCCTGGAAGACAGACGGGAGATGAGAGAGATGAAGGCCGGCGACACAAGTAGAAGAATGTTACAGAGTTCCCAGACTGGATGACTATACGGGCAGTGATGAGCATTTTACATAGTTGAGAGAGAGAAAAACTAAACTTGGTGTTTGGTCTTGTTATTTATATAGTCTTATATATCTCATCACTTTACTTGTATGGCTTTTAATTTGTTCATAGATATTGCTTACAGGGAAAGGAGAGTTTGTTTTCTAAAACATCCATCGAAGTCCAACACCACAACTTGGTCTAGAATCATGGTCTCTTAATACACTGGGCCCACCAAGCGAAATATTATTCCCCAAAGATCAGATGGTTGGAGAGACACGTCCCATCATTACAACCCAGAGTTGGGAGAAATTCACACAAAGATCCTTCAATCCCTCTCATCAACAACTGAGAAACAAGAAAAATTTCACATGGTCCAGATGTGGAACAACCCTTAGGGCTCTAAGAAGAGCCTTCATGAACATCATAGAATCACCAACAGGGGAGAACCTTTCCTTGTAAAGATGTGGTAAAAAGATCGCTAAAAGCACCCTTTTTTCAACCCCAAGAATCCCACAGGAGAGAAACCTTACTCTTTGTAGCAGACTGCAAGAACAAGTCCTCACAAAGCATCCCTTCTTTCACACCGCAAATTCACACTGGTGAAAAGCCCTTTGGCCTTTTTCTTCTATATTGGTGACGTGCACCGAATGTTAAAAAAAATCTTATA